>CBVK0100670891.1:0-15813 GCA_900067695.1 Picea abies | reverse complement strand
AAACCCACCTTTATTATATTTCTAGGTCTCAATAATAACTGTTGGGGCCGACATCTTATTTTGCCTATTACAATTGTCTATTGACCAATCCCCAAAAGGGGATTTGGTCCTAATACAATAACCGACATGATAAATCCACAATGGGGATTGATCCCATGAATAATATATCAATAATAATAAGAATACTCTTTGCAGTTACATTATTTTAACAATTGTGGGATTGGAAACAACACGTTATTTAATTCTCCCTTCGCGCTCCGCAATCAATCCCTACCCTTGATATGGCGCTTGCGTATCCAACGGTCATGGTTTGTCCCATGGGGATTTTGATCCTGGTCACGTTTCTACAATGCACTTTCCCTTCTGAGATTCATGTGCATAATTGGTTGTTGACATCAATGAAAATATGTCCAACAATCTCCCCCTTTGTCATTGAGGGAAACACTTTAACTTCATACAAACTCCCCCTGTGATGATGATTTTATCTATGAAGTTACTCTCCTCCTTTGACATCAATGGCAAAGGGTTTCTCCCCCTATTATTAATCTTTGTCTGTCTATATGATGTTGACACAAATATGAACTTGGGTAACTCCCCCTATCAACTCTACAGGATGCCATGTATACCACTATATACATCATATTGTTTCTATTGCGGATATTGTTCTCCTACTAGAACACTGAGCAACTAAAGCTTATACTTTTCAAATGACCCTTCTGTTGATATTATGGTAGCTGCGGGAGGTATTTACCTCCATGTGTAAACCTGACGAGAATAGAAGACTCCAGAAAGCAAGAAGAAACCCTAATTAGTTGGCTAATAACCCTAGAAGACATGTCGGCTCTAGAGGATAATTTATATTAGGTTATTAGCCTCCAAGAGAAGAAGTCGGCCAAAAGAATTAATATATACTGAACAGACAGATACCTAGAATGAGAAGTCGGCCCAGGAAGTTAGCCAAATTTAGTATAAATACAGGAGGCCAGTCTTCATTCTGGTAGGCAGTCTCAGAATTGCAGAGCATCACTTGTGCGCACTGCAGTGCCCAGTTTTGTGCACAGGTTTGGAGAAGAGCTGGCATTGCAACTGTAGAAGCTAACAGGTCATGTTTGGCTTGGACTATCTCTTGGTTAGGGTTTGGACTATATGATCAGCTCTTATTGGTGCGTTATCCTTGGGGAAAGGTGCGCTACCCTTTGTTTGGCTATCTAGCCTAGGGTTTACTTCCGGAGTGATTCTCTATCAAGGTTAAGGTGCTCGGAGGGTGGCTTCGGCCTATGTTTGGGTGACAATAGTGATATTGTCAATGGTAAAACGAGCACATCCATTGTATTCTAACAGGTTATGTGCCCACACCTCCTTCATTCATTCTAACCGCTGGAAGGAAGCATAGCCATAAGGATATTAAGCTTGTTGAGGAACTGCCGCTAGGTTTTCTAGCAAGAGCAGTCACTAAAGCACTGTAGCTAGGGTTACTAGTAGGTGCAGTTGCAGAAACCCTAAACCTCTCGTTGAGGCACCTTAAGTGAAGAGATTGACCTAATCTCTGGATAGATCAGTGCACCCTAGACTAGCGCATCTCCTGATACTCTCAGCAAGCCAAGACGTCAAGTTTGAGTTTGTGGTCAAATCTAGGGTTGACCAAGTCAAAGAAGCCATGACTTACTCTATGAAGTCATAAAACAAGTTAGATGGAGCTTCTAACTTAAGAGCGTGGAAGACAAGGATTGACCTCATCCTTGCCAAGAATAAAGTGATGGATATCATGAAACGAAATATCATGAAACCAGAGTTTGAAGAAGGGAAAGAGAAGGAACCATAGAACGTTGCAGTCATGGAGAAGTTCAAAGACAGTGACATCAATGCCATGAGTATCATAGTGGAATCTATAAAAGACCACTTGATACCCTACATCTCCCATCTTGACTCATCGAAGAAGATGTACGATGCCCTAACAAACCTCTTCTCAGTCAGAAACATTGGACAAGTAATGAGCCTGAAGAATGAGCTCCGTGACATGAAGATGAATGATGCTGACAACATAACATCATACTTTCTGAGAATATCTTAGTTAAGAGATCAACTACAAGCTATTGAAGAGATAATTTCAGAGAAGGTATTGGTAAACATAGTACTCAATGGTATTCCCAAGACATGGGATGCATTTTTCGCAAGATTGAACACAAGGAAGGAGTATCCTACATTTGAAGAACTTTGGACTTGTTGTGCTCAAGAAGAATACAGGATCAGTGAAAAAGAGAAACCCCAAAAGAAGTACAATGATCAAGCCTTCATAACAAGATTCAAGAATTTCAAGAACAAAAGGAAGTTTGGTTCAAGGAGGAAGCCAAATCAAGAAAAAGATATTTTAGAAGTATAATGATTCAATTGTCGAAAGTGTGGTCACTACAAGAATCATTGTCTCGAGCTAAAGAAAAGGAAAGGGACACACGAAGCATCAGTTGCTAAAGAAAAGGAACCTACAAAGAAGACCAAGCAAGATGAAAGAGACTTCTTCTTCTGAAGGTAACAATACTCTTCTTAGTTCTTGTACATATCTTGTTTGCATAGTCTCTGTACATATCTTGTATATCTATCTCTTAGAAGATAATATGTTACAAGAAGAACTATATCTATGGAAGAACAACAAGATAAGGATTGTTATCATTATACAAGAAAGGATGAAATATATCAAACAAATCTTGTGGAAGCTATTGCAAGGTAAGCCGAAATCAGAATCAATCTTGAAGAAACCTAGAAGAAAGAAGTCAGCAATCAAGAGAAAATTGGAGAAAGAATTATGACGCTTTGAAAAAGGGAATAAAGATGTAGACGGAAGCATGGACTCTTCTAGATGGAGGGAGCCAATTATATATCACCATAAATAAGAGCATGCATTCATACATGAAGCAAGGATTAGGAGGGAGCTAATCCTATGATCCATTGAAGATGATGAAGTATATATCCATGGTAGCAAAAATGAAAAGCAGTACGTGTTCAATTCAACCTTAGAAGAAGTCTTCTTCGAAGAGAAGCCTTAAAGTATCCTTGGTTGTCCATTCACATCCATGATCCTATGATGAAAGGAAGAAGTGGAATCTTTAGGGCATGGAATCTATAAGAAACTCCATGGACCCAAGAGATAAAGAAAAACATGAGGAAGAACATGAAGATTCCAATAAAGAAAGAGAAGCCAGAACAACCAGTCATTGTATCGAGAATCACAAGATTACCAGCCTGATATGAACTCACCAAAAGAAATCAAGCAGAGGAACTGAAAGTCACGATGAAGAATAGTGTATGGAAGACTTATGAATAAAAGCTTTGCAAGATCTAGAACTAGAGGTTCTCCCAGATTGAGGGAGAAGACTATGAAGACCACTTGTTCTAGTAGACCAGACATACCTCTACATGAGTCACTATATCATCTGCAACATCCATGAGTTGGAGTTCTACATCAGATAAATGCAAAAACTGTTCTCCAGAACAATTGTATGAAGAGCGTATAAAGAGCAACCTCAAGACTTTGAATCATACCAGAAAGAGACCCTTGTATGCAGATGGAAAACGATAACTTGGGGGAGAACCTCCACTGCACAGTAGAAGCATGGTGAAGATTTTCTATAACAGAGATATTGTATCAAGATGATTACTCAGTAGATCAGATCTCATGATGACAGAATAAGTGCCACATGGATATGTTCCAGTGTTCCAGCAATGATATACTTTATTGATCAGAGCTACATGAAGCCTTCAGAGAAAAACAGTATTCCAAACCGAAGTACATTTGAAATCAAGCATTACATTATCCATGATGAAGTCTAGAAAGGAGAAAGAGGTTCTCCAATACATATCCCCACAGATGAGCAGATAAGCAGACATTTTGGTAAAGATTTTGTCCAAGATGAAAGAATTTGTGTACTCAAGCTGGAGCTCGTGGAAATGACTTCCTTATTGAAAAAGGAAGAGATGAATCCCAGGTTGGGAGGGAGAAATGATATGTATTGACTTATGGACAGTCATTTTTCGGTTCGAAAAATGGTCTAGGATGAGCAGTTTCCTTTCCAGTTCGGAAAGTGGATTGAGATTTATGATGGACAGACATTTTCCAGTTCAGAAAATGGTCCATATTGCTAATGTACCATAGACAGTGACTTCCCACTGTGGTTAACATGGGGAGTGGTCTAGGGCAGTCTCTCTTCTTGAGGGTTACTCAAGAAGACTAGCCCACCTCACCGGACAACGATTTCTCATTGTGGTTAACATGAGGAATGGTTTGTTTTGGAGGTTGGTACAGGACAGTCTTTTCCTCTTGTGGTTAATAGGGGAAATGGTTCGGACAGTCATTCCTTAGGGTGTATTCATTCTCTCCAGGTTTCACTTTGTTTAGTGTAGGAGGAATGGTCCAGGCTCAACAATCAGGGACAGGCATTCCTTAGGGCAGATTCATTCTCTCCAGGTTACACTTTGTTTAGTGTCAGAGGAATGGCCTAGGGTGAGGAATGGTCCAGGCTCATAAATCAGAACAATCATTCTTCCTTGCTTGAGAAGAATAGTCTAGATAGCTCATCATTGATGTCTTACTTTTGAGGGCAGATGCTCTTCCAAGATCTCACAGATGTGAGTGGAAGAATGGCCCAGATGATTCAATTTATATCATAACATTGTTTCAGTGCAGGTTGATATTAGATGATTGTTATGAAGATTGTATGACAGTAGATGTATACTATTGTGGTGGATGTGTTCCACTATTTGATCAAGTACTTGTGTGTTACTTGGTGTGGTGGTGTACCACTGGATTGTAGTTATATACTACTATGGAGAGACACAATTGTGTTCTATTTTTGTTCTGATTGCCTTGAAGACTATCAACAGTATTGGAAATGATTCTCAGCCAGATGGATGATCAAAGGACAGAGATTTCCCAGACGGAAAATGGTTCATAACATTTACTCTTCTAGGACATATGTCCATATTAGAAGAATGGCTCTTGTATCACTCTGTGGTGTGAGTGACTTATCCAGCATCATGTCTTATTACTAAGATGAAGTATGGTTTCAAGAGATGATATGGTTGATGACATTAATGGTGATGATGGTGCTCATGATCTAGTCATGAGATAGTCTATACAACTATGTTGATGCTACCAGGTGAATGGTATGTTTGTGCTCAAGACCATTACCTGTAATACCTTCCTAGCTAGGAGGGAGTGTTGATATTATGGTAGTTGTGGGAGGTATTTACCTCCACGTGTAAACCTGACGAGAATAGAAGACTCCGTAAAGCAAGAAGAAACCCTAATGAGTTGGCTAATAACCCTAGAAGACATGTCAAATCTAGAGGATAATTTATATTAGGTTATTAGCCTCCAAGAGAAGAAGTCGGCCAGAAGAATTAATATATATTGAACAGACAGATACCCAGAATGATAAGTCGGCCTAGGCAGTTAGCCAGATTTAGTATAAATACAGGAGGCCAGTCTTCATTCTGGCAGGCAGTCTCATAATTGCAGAGCAGCACTCGTGCGTACTGTAGTGCCCAATTTTGTGCGCAAGTTTGGAGGAGAGCTTACATTACAGCTGCAGTAGCTAGTAGGTCACATTTGTCTTGGACTATCTCTTGGTTAGGGTTTGGACTATCTGATCAGCTCTTGTTGGTGCGTTATCCTTGGAGAAAGGTGCACTACCCTTTGTTTGGCTATCTAGCCTAGGGTTTGCTTCTGGAGTGATTCTCTGTCAAGGTTAAGGTGCTCGGAGGGTGGCTTCGGCCTATGGTTGGGTGACAATAGTGATATTGTCAATGGTAAAACGAGCACATCCATTATATTCTAACACTTCCGACCTGTCCATTGCTTCTCATCAATCTCTAACCAGATGTATCCATCTTTATCCAAGAGACTTTATATTTTGCTTGCCACATGACTTATCTTGCTGATAGAATGTAATCTATTCAACTAGAATTCATCTTGTTATCCAACCAACTCAGGCACACATCGACCAGACAATATATCTTTCATATTTTCTTTGTCACAACCACTGTCTCTAAAATTTCAGTTTCCAGTCTTTTCATTTTCAGACTTGTACTCAGTCTATCTTCATCATCACCTCACTACTGCAGAATTTTCCATTCATTCCATTTCTTGCTCACATAGTAACTTCCATTTAGGGTTTGTCCACTTATAACCATTATGAGACCAATACATAACCTGCATTGTTCCTAAACAAATGAAGACCTGCAATAAACTATGTCAGATCCTACATAGAGTTATATCATTAAACCATGATGCTTTCGACTATCCTATTCATTTTTATGTGCTTTAATGCTCATAGGAGCATCAACATGAATGATTTTTAAGTCTTCCTTAATTTCTCCTTCCCTTCTTTGTTTTTAATTTTTCTTTGAGAAGGAGTTTCAGTGGACCATTAAAATAGGATTGAAAATTTTCTTAGATAATCATCACTCAATTCTTCTGGTTGTTCTATTGTTGAGGATTCATCATCAACGTCACTATTATGTGCACCAGAAACTTCTTTATCCTTGTTTTGAGGATATTCCTCTATTAATTTCCATTTGTTGGGTAATGGATAAACTTCTTGTATGACATTATCAAGTTTTGGAGTTGTGTCAGATTTTTCTTTAGGAGTTTTCATGTCTTGAGTTTGATCTACTTTATATGCATAGCTTTGATTATTATATTCCTTATTAGAAGTTTTACCCACCAATCTCATATTATTAACTTCATCAATTTCGGGAGCAATATTTTCATCATATTTCTTGTTTGGTACTTCAGATTTTATTTTCCATGTATTCTTATTATGTTTGTTAGGGTTCCTATTTTTAGGGATTGCATTGGTAATCTAGATTCTGTGGTTTTATAACCATAGTTGTTTCATTTTTTACATTCAATATTGAAGTTTTGCAAATGAGTGAATGACTTGTAGTTTCTCTTCTATGTATTGTACCTATTGTTCTTACATATTTGGACATTTATGTTATTGTGTTGTCCATAAGTTTTGCAGTGTACTACCTTATGTCCAAAATTATTGCAAGAGTAACAGTATCCAATGAATAGATATTTATTAGGGGGGTTCCTTCTGGTGATTGTATTATATTTGTCATTTTTTACTTTAGTAGGGAATGTTGATTTCTGTTTATGTGGAACAGTGTTCAAGGGTATCATATTTGCCTTATTATCTTCTCTTCTTGAGGAGCCCTTTAGAGCATCTGCATAACTAATTGGTCTTTTGAAAAATCCTTGTGATGTAGAGGTTGAGTCTTGGGTGTATCCCAAACCATTCTTGTTTTTTGGTGACCTTTAACTACTGACAATTTCATCCAAGATCTTTCAACTATTTCCAAAGTTTGATCTCTTCTTTTCTTTCTCAAGTTCACATTTTAGCAGCTTAATCTCAGCTTCTAGTTTCTCACATGCTTGTTTTTTATCACTAAGTTGTTTTAAAATGACTTCTTCAGTTTTATTAGCTTCCAGGAGTTGGGACTTCAAATCAGTGATGGTTTGTTCTGACTCCTTGTTGGTTTTGGAAACTCCCCTGTATCTTGATTTAGTAGCTTCTTTAATCTCTAGAAACTCTCTTCTTAGTACCTTGTTTTGTTTTTTAGTTTTTCCTAGTTCTTCAATTACACCAAGGATTTCTTCTTCGAAGTTCCCTTCTTCTTCATCTTCTGAATGTTTATCATCTTGAGTTTTCATTCCCATAAGCAATAGCTCTGAATTTTCATCTTCACTCATGTATGAAGAGCGGATGTCTTTTTTGGATTATAAGTTTTTCTTTTTCTTATAAAATTTCTTCTTGTATTGGTTTTCCTGGTTGTGAACTTCTTGATCATTTTCCTCTTGTATGGGATAGGGACATTTGTTAGAAAAGTGTCCAATTCTATCACAGTTGAAACATTTGAAAGGTAACTTTCCTTTATATTTTCCAAATCTTTTCTGGAGTTTCTTTATAAAGTTTGTCTCTTCTACATCTGATATATCTAATAACTTATCATTGGCCTTTTTCTCCTGCATCATCTTTGTCTTGGATGCTTTAAAGGTTGATTCATCTTTTGTTGATTTATCATTCCCTGTTCTCGTTTCATAACCTGTAAAAATTCCATGAAGTTGATCAACTGTGAGTGTGTCTAGATCAGATCTATCTTCAATTGAAGAAATCTTTGCATCATATCTCATAGGTAATGACCTTAGTACTTTTTGCACAATAGGTTTATCTGTAATTTCTTCTCATGTCGCTCTGATTGAATTAACCATTTCATCTACCCTATGAAGGTATTCAGCAATGTTTTCTTCTTCTTTCATTTTCAAATTTTCAAACTGAGTTCTATAGGTTTGTAGTTTGGCTTCCCTGACTTTGTAATCTCCTTCATATACAACCTCCAACTTGTCCCAGATTTCTTTGGCTGATTTACAATGCATAACCTTCACACATATAGAATTAGTCAACCCTCCTAGAATTCCATTAACTGCTCTTGACTTGTCATTAAAGATTTTCTTTCCTGCAACGTCTTTGGGTGGAGTAGTTGGTGCAGTGTAACCATCTACAACAGATTGCTAGATATCAAAACCAAGAGCCGACAAGAAGTTTTTCATTCTTACTTCCCATAGAGCATAGTCTCCTCCATTAAACAATGGTGCTTTGTTGTTAGACATTCCCTCTTGTTGATCCATCTTCGGGATCTACCTTCCAATCATTAGACTGTGCTGGAGGCACCGGCTCTGATACCAATTGTTGGAATATTGAGAGGGGGGGTGAATCAGTATTACCCTTTTTAAACAATTAGTAGTTACTTTTTATATTTTATTGATTACCACAATGAATCAACAATGAATTGTATGCGAAATCAATTATATAAATATATTTAACATCAATTACAAGGTTTTATAAAGAATAGTGAAGGAAACCAATCCTCTTTATAGCACCAACTCTAGGAGCCACCAATTCCCTTCTTCAGGGCACCAACCCTAGAAAGCACCAACTCCCTCATATTTAGGGCACCAACCCTAGTAAGCACCAACTCCCTTGTATTTAGGGCACCAACCCTAGGAAGCACCAACTCCCTTGTATTTAGGGCACCAACCCTAAGAAGCACCAACTCGCTTATCGTTACAATTTTCTTAGTAAGTATATGAATCCTTCCATGCTCCTCCCTTCCACCCTCACTGCATAAGTATCTTTAGCTTTCCTTCTTGGAATCTTCTTCTGCTTTTTATCTTCTAATCTGGACTATAGAGACACTTTCTTATCACCACTATTTTTCATTTATATACTCTTCCAACTGGTATGAGCTATGAAACATTGTGTCCCTTTGTTTGTACCATAACACCTCTTTATTAATAATAATCTCGTTTGTTTTTCTTTATTTTCAAGGTGAAAGCTTTCATAAGAAATTTCTTATTATATCAAGGGGAATTTTTTTGAGAGTAAGTTTTTTAAAACATTTCTTATAAAATTCTTGATATTATTTTTGAATAATTTTTGTGACAATGAAATTTTTCTGAAACTATTTTGAAATGTTGAATTTAAAAAAAAAACTTATAGATAACTATACTCATGGGCAACAAAAGTTTGCGCAAGAGAAAATTCGATTGCGCTAGATATGAAACTCGCCATAACGAACAAATGAAAGAGCATTATTTGAGAAAGAAACGAGAATGTGAAAATATTGAAGAAAGAAACGATGATGATGTAAATAAAGATTTTCAACAAGAAGAAGTCCAACGAGGTATGCATGTACATATTGTCTATATTAAAAGTATAGAATTCATTTATTTAAATTATTGTTTAAAATATAATTGATTGTAATTAGGATTTGATGTTTTTCAAAAAACAGAAATAGATTTGCCTCATAACGTCGATGAAGTCGTTGAAACCAAAATTGAAGCAAAAGTTGAATCACCTATAGGTATGTACATAAATCTAGATAATATAAGATGAAGACTTGTATATAGTTTAGGGAATTTATGCTTGGGTTTTGTTTTTTAATATAAACTGTAAATTGAAATAACCAAGAGAATCTATCAACATTGATGATGAAATATTAGAAAATATTGATACTAACAAATTTCGGAAGAAAGAAGTTAAGCATTATATAACATATCGTGTTAATAATATGTATAATACTTTTTTCAAAGATGAATCGGTAACAATACAATCTCAACTTTTAATCTATCTAATAAAGTCAAGAAAGTTAAAAGAAGCTATATCATTATTGGGTATTCAAAAGTCGACAAAAGATACAAAGATGAAATAGAATGTCTTTGACAATATAATTAGTGTATTAAAAGCTTTTGGAAAATCTCGAAAAAAAGATGTCATTGTTGCATGTGGAGTGATACAAATAACAATTGTTTCATCTAGCAATATAAAAGATCGTTTGACACAACACATGGCAAAAGCGATTGGAACCTCAAGAAAAACATTGTACAAACATAGAAAATTTCGATTGCAAATGATGAATTTGCTTGTTGGACAGTTATTTATGGACAACCTTACAAAGATAAACTTGCAAAAAATGTTAAAGAATCGGCCCATAATTTTTGGTTGACAAAATCTCGTGTTTCACCACATACAAGGGATGTGTTGCGATGAAGAATAGCATGAAAACAATATGAAGAACATCCAAAACATATATTTCCAATGACACAAATATAATTGTTCAATAAGTTCAAAGAAGAGGACAAAGAAGTTAAAATTTCCATAAATACATTTGTGCATTAAAAACCATGGTTTGTTAGACCCATCATTGTTCGTGACATTTGTTGTTGTCATTATCATGTGAAATTTGAGTTATATTACGATATTTTCTTGATTTTGGTAAAACTTTATGGCCAAGTTCACCTCCTCCTTCCACATTCCATGCTTTTATATTTGAAATTCTATGTGAAAGAGAAGGTGATGAATTATTTTACCAAAAAAAATGTGTTGGTGGAAAGAAATGTAATCGTTGTGGAAATCTAAGTTTGTTTCACTCAAAGTATCCTATTGATATGAATGATCAATCATTTTCTCATATAACAGTCAATTGGAAGAGATATGAATATATTAGCAGAACAACTCCACATTCTTCAAATGTTATTTCCAAAAGGATTGATTTGAAAGTAGATAAAATCTATGTGATAGATTTTTTGAAGAAGTTTGAGGAAGAAATTTATAAATACACCAAGTATTCACATAGAGCTTGATGGCAAGACCTACAATTCAAACAGTCAACTGAAGTGTTTTGACCATGGACAATTTTGTCTGTAGTTGATTTTGTAGAGAATTACACATTCATTGCACAAAAAGAAATACAAAGTGAATATTATCAATCTGATCAAGTCATGATAATTGTCCACATTCTATATAGATATGCTCAACAGAATGTTGATAACATAGAAAGCACCAATGACAATCGACATGTTATTAAAGAATATTGTTTTTATGTAAGTGATGATCGAGCACACGACACACATTATGTACAACATTATTTTGATAAATTTTATGATTCATTGAAAGAACGTGGGATCGGATTGGATCGACATTGGATATGGTCAGATGGATGTGCGGGTCAGTTCAAATCTTCACAATCATTCTATTGCTTGTGTCGTCTTCACAAGAAATCAAACATTACACATCGTTGGAATTTATTTGAGAGTGGTGGTGGAAAAAGAGAGAATGATGGTGCATGGGCATGTGTAAAATGAGCACTTATAAGGTATCAGATGAACCCTCATGCCAATCCATTTGAATCTATTGATCAAGTTGTTGAATGGTGCAAGCTGGCGCTAAGCCATGAAAATAATTCGGCAAGGGATGTGTGTAGGTGTGTGTATATATACATGTTACACATGTACACGTGATATTTTTATTCATATGTTCAAATTTATATGATCTTCAATCATGTGCTTGATAGATTTCAAGTTAACAAGTTCTTGTCTTGTGTAGTTTTTTTCATATGTTGGAAACCAAGATGTAAATAGATCAATCCCATATGAGGCCGGTATAATACATGGGACGCGAAAAGTGCATTCAGCTAAAACAAAACACTATCAAAATGTGTTTGCATTTGATAGAAAAAATGCATCTTGTTTTTGTTTAGTTTGCATAGAGGACATAGAATCCATAGAGATTTGCGAAAACGAAAATGTGGAATATGTTAAAGCCTGGAAACATATTGAACTTAATATAAAAGGGAAAATTCCACTTGCAAGCTCAGAGGAGATGGAACCAAGTGAAATTATAGTGTCAGTTGATGGTGATAGAGTTTTTGATCTTGTTAGAGAAGGTAATTTATGTTTCAATTGTTTGAAAATATATTTGTTAAATATTTAAACAACTTGTAGATGTACTTGTAAGTTGGATATATAAAATTTATATATAGTCGATGAGTTTAATGGCACGTGCATGTGTGTTAATCTAACATGAACTGATTTTTGGAACATATTGAATTATTTACAGGAGATGTCTTTGTCGTGGTTGCACCTGCAGACAACTCTGAAAACGTGAAATATTATTTGATGTGATGCACAGAAAGAAAGATGAGGTTATTAGAAGATTTTGATGATAACAGTTTTATATATTAAAGAGGATCCATCGTATTGAAAGGCTATTTTTTTAAAGAAACCCATCAAATCGATAGTCATGTTCACTTTCTGATCTAAAAATGAAGAAGACTTGAAAAAACTTGAAATTTATTGCAAGTGAATGTTATGTGTTTAAAGCAAAAGGATCAGTTTGCAACACATAGATTAAAGGATTACTTATGCAAATTATACATAGACATCAGCATAATCATTGAACATAAACACATAGGCACAGCAATTGATAAAGGAATTCACCCCTCTCTTGGGCTACATCTCCTGGTCCAGCTTCCAATGGATCATTATTATTAATTGCTCAAAAAATGCTTTAAAACATGTCTTACAATGCTCAAACTGACAAACTGACTGCTCCAATGGCTTCAGAGCATCCAAAAACCCCTGTCTAGGCTCTTTCAGCACCTCAATCGGTCGAAAAACAAAGAAGTTAGGCCTCTTGGAAGTCTCCCTCTTCAAGCTTGTTGTCTCTGAATCTACAAAACGCACCCTTCATGATTGAACCTGGCTCACACGCGTTTTAAAGTGTGAAAACCCAGCACCGGGCGCAACTGCACCAACGGTGCAAACCGTAGAACGGTTAAGGGCACGCCAGCCCCTAACCGCCTAGGCACCTGGGCATATGGCGCATAGGACCGTGCGCATGGCAAAAGGTGGTTAATCTGTTACCAAACCATGTAACTGTCAGGTTGCTAAATGGAAGCTTTTAAGTGACCTGAAACACTAAATTGTCAAACCAGGGTTGGTAAACTTCGAGCCGATACACAATATGTGCAGGCAAGCATCTAGTCTCTATCTGAATGCTATCCTAAAAAGAAAAAACACACCTATTCTGAGAACTTGAATTCTAATAACTAACTCGAAACTGAGCATTTCCTACCAAGTCATAAACAGAAAAACAATCTTGTGCTCAAATGCTGGTACTGCTATTTCTATCCAAAAGTGTAGTTCTACAAAATCATTCTACCTCTATGTTCAACCATCTACCATCAACATTTTCGTTTAAGTCATGACACACAGGGTATTGTCGAAACTGCATTCATTCTGAGCATCAAAAATCTATCTATTCTATCTACAGGAAAACAGAGTATTATGCTACTAACTGGTACCAGGAGCTCCTTTTGTTCTAACTGTAACCTAATTGTTCTAAGCACGCAAGGCAACTATTTTCTAACAAAACAAAGTGCATGCTAATTCTAAGTTAAGTTCGAAGTGAAAGTGAAAAGCCAAATAATCATATGCATATGCTAACCCTACAGGCATCAGTACTGCGTTTAACATTCACCAACATAAAAAGATAACAGTCTGGAAATTGAGTCTGTTGAGGAACGAATAAACATGATTCTGAAACTTTTAAACTGTCGTGTAAGCAAGCATTAACACACTGCAATAAACTGGAGCTATGATAAACTAAAGCTAAATCTGTGAACACTAAGCTACCTCTGATGCAAGTTCTAAAATATTGAATTGAAATGAACGAAAGCGATAACAGCACAAACTAAATCTATTGCAAATCAAGGCAGTGACTTGCACCAGTTTGGCAGGCCCAACCAAACGGCACAAACGTTGTGGAAAACGACCAGAGCCGACTAGATCATACGATGCAGATACAGTGTAACTCCACGCTTCATTAACTCATCAAAACAGTATTCAGATCATATGACAGTCAAAATATACGCAACAGCAGTTTGTATTCAAGACATAAGTTCATAGCATAATCCAATAGCAAACGGCAACAGTAATAGTAACAGCAGTAGTAGTAGTAGTAACCCGTTCTCAGCAGTGATCCCGGGTTTTAATAGGAGTCTCATGGTTCATAACAGTCAAATAACAAAGATGCCTAAAACAAACGGATCCCTGATCCGAGAATAGTCGTGGAATCAGTTAAAAACGTATTTCACAACTTCGTGACACGTAGTGTCACAAAGTGTGTAGGATGAAGAATAATCGATCCAGGTTGATCATTATGCTCTCGAGCACTCTGTGGTGACGACTCCAGCTAGCTTGTGATTCTTTCTATCTCTCTTTCAAACCATAACGCACATCATAATGCACAGATCTCGAACGGCTCCACTGGTACCTCCACGGGTGCGAGTTGGTACCTGGTACCGACATCCTGTTCCAAAAATAGCAGTGGTACCTAACCCAAGTGATATTAGTCCCATTATCAATTTAAAGCATTAAAGTGCATAAAAATAGTTTGAAATGCAAAGATACCTTAGGTGACACCTTTGAATGATAGGGAGTTGTTAAGTATGTCAACATGAGGTCAAAAGGGTGGTACTGGCATATAAATGGAGGTCTATGGTATCTAATATAGGCAAAGATCATGGTCAAAGCCGGGGACCAACATACCCCCACACTAAAGTTCTTGCCTGTCCTCAGGCAACAAAAATAAAAAACTGGTAGCCATCAAAGGGTGGCAGCAGCTGCAACCAACATCTGTAGCCTCTCCTGCTTCTTCAGATTCCTCATTTCTTTCTTAAGGACCCTGTTGATTATAACATGCTTCTTAGCAATCCTCTGAAGTTGCCTGTTCCTCTTGAAAATACTCTTATTTCTCTGCTTTAACCTTTCAATTTTTGACAAGAGGTGGGTCACCCTGAGCTTCAGGAGTTTGTTTTCGGTTTTGACATGCCCGTCCAATACACGGTACTCATGCAACCTTTCCTTCAGTCTGTTGTTTCTGCTCTCTAATTTTTCCATCATCGGCTTCAAGGACCGACTGGAGGAGAGCTCGCAGTGGGTTTCGAATGTTTGCTCTTGTTCGAGCTGTGCTGGAGGGCTAGACGCATGGGTAAACTCTTCGGGGCTTTGAGCAGGAGTATGAAATCTATCGGAATTATGGTCTGAACTGGATGCAGGAGTAAACTGATCTGGGCTATGCTCATAAGTATCAGGTGGATCAAAATCACGATTCGGGCTGAGTTCATAGTTGTCAATTGGGCTCGGTCCATCGGTGTTAGCAGAACTAGGTCCAGGAGTGGGTTCTTTTGGCATTTGGACAAAGGTATTGGTTGGTACTTGGACGAATTCATTCTGCACAACTTTCTTGGGTGTAGTGGCCTGCCGATTGGTCCTACGATTTTTCCGAATGAGCTGAGACAACGTCTAGGTCATCTCGGATGGCTCCGGGGCCTCCTCGTGACCATCTGTACTTTCCATTCCTTCTTGGTGAGATCGGAAGAGCGGTTCAGCAGGAATGCCGAGACCGATCTCGT
>CBVK0100670890.1:0-15814 GCA_900067695.1 Picea abies | reverse complement strand
AAGTGTTATTATCACAGATTTGTGTCCCAGCTTGGTTACAGACACCTGCATCTTGTAACCCCCCTGCTTCTACTTCGGGTGAGACTTCTCTTGCTTTGCAGGTGTTTCCAAAAGGGCCCATAGTTGGGGTTTTGTTGGTGTGTTGTAAGAGTTGAACCATGGGTCTACCCCTGTGCCAACAAATGATAAGAATTTGTTAAACTTGGAGGAAATAAACTCCATGTCAAACTCTTGGAGTATAACTATCCACTTGGATTACTTTCCCCCAATGATCTGATGGTTGAGTATGTATTGTGTTGGGTTAGCATAGGAAATAGCAGTGGTCTTCTGCATGAGGATATAATGTTGTAAACATTTGGACAACATGCACTATTTCCAAGGCCAACATCTCAAGACAAGAATATCTAAGCTCGGGACCAACAAGTCCCTTGCTAAGATAGTAAATGATATTCTATCATTATGCATCATATTATTGGATGAGCACCATTTCAATGGTGGATTCAAAGGTGAAGATATAGTGCAAAAAGTTTCAATCATGATAAGGAGGGCTCAATAAGGTAGTTGACATCAAGGCCTTCTTTAAGGTTTCAAATGACCATTGAGCTTGGTCATCCCACAAAACAGGTACACCTTTATTTGAAAAATCCATATATCCTTTTGTGATCTTAGCATAGTTGACAATGAATCTATGCAAAAAGTTTTCCTTTCATTACAAAATCTAGAGTTGGCTAATGGTATGAGGAGGAGGAAAATTGATAATGGCCTCAACCTTCAAGGAATCAACCATAATTCCATACTTGGATACAATGAAACCTAGAAATATCCGAGATACCACACAAAAGATGCATTTATGTGGATTCAAACATATATTATAGTAACAATATTGTGCAAAAATGGCCCACAAGTGAGCGGGATGATCCCCATAGTTCTTGGAATGAACAGCCAAATCGTCTAAGTATGCCTCTACAATTTATTTTTTGTCATGAAATGCATAATAAATGGCCCATTGGAAGGTGGCTCCAACATTTTTAATACCAAATGGAAACTTTCGATAAGCGAATGTACCCCAAGGACAAATGAAGGAAGTCTTGTGTTGATATTCTAGTTTCATATGGATTTTAGTATAGCTGGGGAAACTATCCATGGATGAGAAGAATTCATTCCCAACACATTCACCGATAATCTAATGAATGAATAGGGTTGTATAATTATTCTTTGGACAAGATTTATTCAAATCCATATAATTGACACATACCCTAATAGTTCCTTTTTTCTTAGAGACCATAATGAGGTTGGAAACCCATTCGTTCAAGGGAACTGGATAGATAAATTGTGCATGAATAATATTTTTGACCTCCTCCTTGATGGAAACAACTTTCTTTGGGTTGACATGTTGTATCTTCTGGTGGACTGGCTTCGCTCCTTCATACAATTTGATTTCATGTTCGGAAATATGGGGTCAATGCCAGGAATTTATTTATAGGACTAAGAAAAAACATCATAAAATTATTTGAATAGGGCCGTATAAAGTTTAATTTCTTGGGGCGAACAATCAACATCTATCAAGATGTGTTCCATGAAACTTGAATTTTGAGAAATATCAATGGGAAAAAATTTTAAAATATTTTCCATATTACCTTTTGAAAATACATCATGAATCATAATGGGAGATTGGTAACATTGGACATTATCAGTGGTGACATGATTTTTATTGTCATTCTCTAACTATTCCAAATTGGTAAGAAAATATGATCAATTGTGTAGATCGTCCCATGGCCTATCAGGTGAAGCCATGACCTCCATGATATCTTCATTAGAGGGAGTTTTTATATCAAGGAGTATATTAGAAACTAGAAGAGGAGTATCGACTTAGGAAGGCCTTGTCTACTAATCAAATTCCACATTCTGAGGGGGATCCGAATCAAAGTCAACATATGTTGAATGGATTTCCTGGTAGGAAACCTCTACCAAGGTGGGAGGCATGGATGCTCCATGTGATTCAACATCCTTAGGATGAGGTATGACCCAAGGATCAATATACTTGAGGAATCCACTGGAAAATGATGAAATCATGTTGATCAAACCAATGTTTGCAACAAAAGGTGGTGGGGGAAGAGGAAATGTTTCCATGAGTGAAGAATCTTTGAACATCCCCACACCACACTCATGTAATATTGATGGGTATTATTGACAAAGGGTATATTAGACCCTGCATTGGATCCAAGGTATGGGGTACAAAATGAAAGTTGATCAATTGTCACTATTTTACCTTGACAAGGGAATCATAAGACCCTAAATAATGATGAGAAATCTAAAATAATAATATTGTAGAACCAAGTGCGCCTGAGTAAAAAAATTGTACTCAAGAGGTGCCTCAATGACCTCTACAACAACATAGATAGTCTTACCACCTAACTCGATAGTATACAAATTGACCGTTTGGTCACACATGAAAATGGAAGCATTCTAGGATGACCCCTCATGTTGAGAGGTATCTTCCATGCCCCCTTGTAGAGGGACATTATTTGTTGCAACCATGTATTGAGGTTGAGGGGGAAATGATGAGTTAGTACAACATGTTATTAGGGAGTCCGTTGATGAGCCAAAACCAATGTACCTCATCCTTTCTAGGACACTAATGAGTAGGGTGGTCCTCCCCACAAATCATGAAGGGGAACTGACTCTTATTCTTATATTTCAATCCCCCCTCCTTGAGTATGTTGGGTGGGAGAGGTTCTTGAATCAGTATCAGAGTTATTTTTTTTCCTATTATTTTTTCCTCTAGGTTGTTGAGGATTCTTCGGTTGAATGGACTGCACTGAATTCACCTTATAGGTCTGAGTGGGGGCCATGGAAGTTCGATCATTAGAACCAACAACTGACCAGTGTGAAAAAATGGACACATGACCCATTTTTCAGATAAATGGCCTGTAGAGGCATGGGATATAGAACCCACCACACCATCAGTGTGGGGTTCTAGGTTTGGCTTTCTGGGATTTGTTGATGGCATAGAAGAATGCAGGGTAATATCATAAAGAGTGAAATACTGAGAGTAAATCAAATCTAAGTGCTCATAATGCATACTATATTTATCTTTGGTAACTTCCCCGATCCTAGATATGCCCTTGGAAATGGGTGGTAAGATGGAATGTTTGAACCATTTCATTAAGAGTTTGTTCGGAATTTGGGTCTTGATCATCCTATGTCTACATACCCACTCATGTATATGATTAGAAATGTGGGTGGAGGTATCCTGTCACAGAGACGTCAAGAGATTTGTTCCAATATCATATCGTAGGGGAAATCAATAATGCGTTAGAAACACCATTGCCAAGTCATTAAAACTTTTAAAGGAAGTGCCTTGTAATTCAATATACCATTTGGTGGCACTTCTAGTCAGGTATCTTTGAAAATACAAAATATCACGCTATCATCCATCAAGTAATTGTATGAGCACCAAAAATGATATGTCATGATGTGCATGGAGGGGTCTTCCCCTAGCTTTCCATTGAATTTTGGCATGTCTGATGGTAGCTTAACAGGCATGACCAACCATCAAGGGTTGTGGGTGATAGGGTCATTTTTCAAATGTGACAAGCTAGGTAAGTATAATTTTGCAAGGAAAGGAAACAATGTATGAGAAAATAAATATTGGGAGGAAGATGAAGGTCCTAAAGTCCCATATGAACCTTGCAGTCCCTCTATGTTTGTACTAGTGAAGGGTCATGGTGCTCTGGAATAGTGAGTTCCCCCAAGGATGGTGTAACTTCTAGGATAATGTCTTCTTCCAGGAATAGACGTTCCCTTGAGGGGATTACCCGTAGTGGTAGGTGTATACCTTAAAGGAAATGTGTTCCCAAAACTAGTCCCATGGAAGAACCTGAGGTATGAATAGAGAGAAAGTATCCCCATTGTGGAAATTCTCCCCAAGGGATATTCCCCCCAAGAATGGTGTGCTAACCCATGGGAAATTAAACCCTCCTGACATATTACTACCCCCATCCTAACTAGGGAAAACCCCAAAACCACTAGGAATGTTCCATACAAAAGGTAAACCAACACCTAACAATGATGGGCTACTCATAGGAATGGTGGTGGTGGAAGGAATTCCACTCCCCATGCTAAAACCAAGGCTTGGTCCCCCACTGGAAGAATATATGGCTATGTCCATTGAAACTGATGAGATGGGCATATGAATTCTAGGTAGACTAATGGATGTAAAAGATGACATGACTAGTGTCCCGGACATAGAGGGACCTATAGAAAAAGACATAGATGGTGTAGTTCTAATGGCGCTTAGGGATAGTAATGTTGATTTCACTACGATGCCCCCATTTCCACTTGTAGATGGGCTTGATGGCTCAACCACACTAGACGAAACACTTGGGCCTAACATGGTGTAAGGATTGATGAACAAAGAAAACATTTCATTAAATATTACCTATATAAGTACAGGTGCTTCAATATTAGTCAAAGGAGGGTTAAATATTGGTGGAGGACTTTCATTGACCACTTCCACTTCAACTAGACCAACCTCCTCAAAAACAATATGGGACTTTTCAAATTCTGAGTCACCTATCTCACGCTGCTTGAGAGGTGATTGTACCCCCGTGATTGGCTCTAGTCCTCGTAATTGACGAGATCGATGTGATGATTCAACCATGGTGAAAATAATATGTGCATATCAAAACAAAATTAAACGTAAGGATGATGTATATACAGAATAAAAGAGAACACCCATAAAACATCTAGGAAAAAACACAAGAAAACTAATGGCTCAGGGGGGCTTCCAAAAACCAACCCTCTAGAAGAGATGAAGTCCCCACAATATTTCCTAGAAAATGATTTAGCAACAATTATGATGAACTACAAAAAACAATACAAACAGGTCCAAGCCCCCTTTATTAAGGAGGGCACCCTTCAGGGGAAATGGGATCGTGAAAAAATGTCTTCCCCGGGTACTATGGGAATGTCCCACCGAAAGTCACCTCTGTAGGCTACCTAAGAAATGTCACTAAGGCCACCACCTCACAATCAATGACTGGGTGAACATTCGCAAGTCCAACCACACATAAGGGTAGGGTAACTAAGCTCGAAGCTTTGAAGGAATTACCTCACATAGAGGCATGGCGCCAATGAAATCCCTGTATATGTAGTAATTGAAGTGATACCACAAACACCAAAACAAATAGAAATGGGTAATCTCCCTACTTGTCCCGATGTGACCTCTTGTTTGAGTCCCATGTTAGAGGATCTTCCTAAGACACTAGTTGCAAAAATGGGTTTTACACTCTTTAATGAATTCTAGGTTTCATTTTGGTGGCCTTGGAGAGTTCACTCTCCAATCCTATTCCAAGTCCATAAACCTATCATTTTTAATTTATGAATTATCTTCATATGGTTTTTGTTATGTCAAAGGGAAAATGGATGAAAATTTTATGGTGTTTACTCTTGACCCAACCAAAGAAATTAAAAATGCTAATGCACTTGTTCAATTCGATGAATTCTAACTATGGGAGGGAGAAGAGATATTTTCCTTTGTAAAATTCAAAAGTCAACCTTTCAAAAACCAAGAAACCATGCACAACAAACAAGATCTAAATGTTTGACAAGATCTCAAACCAAACACTTCAACAATGAACTGTGTTTTTAATTCTTCAAAATCTTGTAAGCATGCAAATATTTTGTTTACTTTTCTAAATATGATGAAAAGGATTTCTTAATTTAATCAAGAACATAATTTGCAAATGGAAAACCAACAAATCAACAAGTAAGGGCTGTAAAATATTGGTAGTGATGCTGAAAATCCCACTCCAATGTCTCTACAAGGATCTCACCCAAAACATACTTATGAAATTGGACCTACTAATGAAGACCAATAAGAAGAGAAAAAAAAAATGTATTCAATACAAGACACTACCAGATTTGATCAAATCTATTTGGTTCACTTCCCAACTTCAACGGATCACTAGACAATGAAAAAGTGTAAACAAACAATCCTAGAAATCCACACAAACACACTTCAAACCGAAATTGAAGAAAAAAGGTGTGACAAAAGGAATCAATCAGAGACAAGATCTACAAGTAAATACTAATCATAGATCCCTCATGTTGGCACTAGGATTTGTTCTTAGACTTTTTTTTAAGAACAAGCCTAATACCCATCAGAATATCAAGTAAAAGGATGTTTTTTTTTTTTTTAAATTATGTAAGTGGATCAAACTGACACGGTCTCAAGACTCAGTCCAGCATGAAAAATGAAAAATATATTGTACTCTAGCAAATATGGGCTAATACAACCTCTAATCAGTGCATATAAGAAAAATAGAACAGAAGAGATAAAGGAAAACATTGAAGTACATAAGAGAATTCAACATCCAATTCAATTGACTCATCTATGGAAGACATTTCATGAAGTAGGATCCTCCTAACTCAAAAATACAAAGAACTTGCATGGAAAACGTCACAACATATACAATAAACCATTTACTGAACATCTACAAAATAAGACTATACATATATCATTCATCCACAACATCCATGAAAGTAGAAGAAAGTAAACAGGTTGGAAAACAAAGATGATCATAAACTTGCATTAGAATCTTTCAGTCTTGATACACAGTCTCTTTGCCTCAAAATGACAACCATAAAATATGAGACTCATTCACTCATCATTCGAACCTCTACAATAGCTTTCCAATTACAATAAATAGCTGATAGATGTTATACTCCCTCTAGGAGTTCGCTGCCTAATTTGTTGCATAGGATTTTGTGCCTCAAAAAGTGTGTTTAATAGACTAACAATATAAAATCTAAGTAATTCCTGGATTCCTAGATCTTGTTTCTAGTGATAAATTCATATCAAGACAACACATGTTTCATGATATAAGGGAAATAGATTGAAGGGACATCTATCCCATGAACCTAATTACATCTTTGAAGACCACTTGAACTTCATCTGAAAAATGAAATCTTTCATAAAATTCGAATTCAGGCTGACTGTATGGTTCTGCATTGAACTGTCACATGCTGCAAAACCTTTGTAACATTCTGTAGTGAACAAGATTTCACTGCAAAAACTCTGTATTAGCCAGTTTTACAGTGAACATGATTTTTTCTGCAAAAAAAATGTATAACTCTGTTTGTTTACTTGTTGTGCACTTTCTTCACCATTTTTAATACTTAGTAAGAGGCCCTTTGACTACAAAACTTTGAACACCGATATTTAATTAATCCACAATAAAAATTCATGCCATGGGTTAGGTTCTTTATCAGTCTCAAAATTTCAAAATTGATATTTGACTCAGTATAATACTAGTTAACAACAACTTGTGCCAACATGTCCAAATTCCTTTTGGAAACCTCTTCCTCCAACCTATGTATCTTTTTGTTCATAACTTTGTTTTCCTTTTGAAGAATCATTTTTTGTTTGTATACATTCTTTAGTTTTTTGTGGAGATGCAAGGAAATTTTTAACATATATCTACCATTGTCAGTTGTTTTCTCACAGTCATCTAGGTGTGCAACCATCTTTACTTTCATTTCCTTTTTTTTTCTTTCATATGCACAATGAGATCTTGGTCCTCTCTTAACTAATTTTGGAGTCTTGTCACTCTCAGATCACTTTCTTCTAGGGAGGAATGAACTTCAACTACTGATGCTTCTCTATGGCCACCAACAAGAGGACCAACTCTAGCTTCCTCACTATATGCTTGAACCGCTCTTCCGATCTCACCCATCTTTACTTTCATTTCCTTTTTTTTTCTTTCATATGCACAATGAGATCTTGGTCCTCTCTTAACTAATTTTGGAGTCTTGTCACTCTCAGATCACTTTCTTCTAGGGAGGAATGAACTTCAACTACTGATGCTTCTCTA
Source organism: Picea abies (assembly GCA_900067695.1). Taxonomy (NCBI): domain Eukaryota; kingdom Viridiplantae; phylum Streptophyta; class Pinopsida; order Pinales; family Pinaceae; genus Picea; species Picea abies. Next base: position 7,937 of record CBVK0100670890.1, on the reverse strand, counting down.
TGGCCACCAACAAGAGGACCAACTCTAGCTTCCTCACTATATGCTACACTTCTGACTGCAGATCTAGTTCTAGGCATGTGAGGTGTGTCTTGCATAACTACCTTTGGGATGAATACCACTTTCTTACTTGGATTTATTTTGACCTTTTAAACTTCTTCAACCCCATGGTGAATATCTTCCTCAGTGATTTATTCCTCCACATGGGCCCTTTCTTTTGCAACTGATCTTGTAAGAGGTTTCCTGGGTTTTACCAATTTCATTGCCTTAGAGATCATTTCAAGATTTCTTCTTTTTTCCTTGGCCCTTCTACTGTCAGAGGTTTATGTGACAGTTTCAATGTTCTTCATGACTTGTTCTAAAGGTATTTTTCCTTTACCCTTTTCTTTGGACTCTTTGCTTGATATGGTTTCAGTTGAAGCTTCAAGGGTCTCAATTGTAGCACGGATATGTTCTTTATCCATTTTCTTTGTTTTCTTAAGTATGCTAGAACTTGCTTGCACTCTCTTTTCACTTGAAATAGGGGTGCTTTTCTTGGTTTTAGGAGTGCCATGAACTTCTGGACCAAACCCTATGGAATATAGAAAAGAGTCCCATTCTATATTTGTTTTCTTCATTTTCTTTAGGACTAAAAGCTTTATCATACCAAAATGGAAAATATTGTGCTCAATATGATTAGACTTGACCTAAACCTTATCTGCCATCTTGTCTAAGCTTTTGCACAAGTAAAAAGGTAGGTTAAGGGTTTCCTTACTTGTGAAATGCATCAACAACCTGATATAATATTGGAAAACCATATCAAATCTCCCTTCACATGTGAAATACCTCAGGATCACCCTCAACAACTTGTCAAAATGCTCCAGCATGTAGCTCCCTAGTACCCCTTTAGATAAATTCTCATTCTGGTACTCAGACTTGAATAATCATTAAAAAAAAATGAATCTAAATACATTCCCTTAAACCACTTTCCACCTTCCATTGGGGTTTATGCAGATGCAGCTATTGTGTTCTCTAAAACCATAATATCCAATGGTCTAACTCTAGTTTTAAGCCCATCATAATTCAAAGAGAATGGTTTTGTCACCTCCATGTGACCTCCTTGCAGCTTCTCACAAAATATGATGCATCCATCCTTCTCAAAATATTCTCTGATCACTAGGTTCGAATATATCAATTGCAACCCTTGAGGTTCAAACCTGACAATTTCACCCCCTTTATTTGTCTTCTTCTTCTGTTTATCATGATCCATAGCTGCAACCAAGGAAGTAATAAGAATTGAACATGAATTAAATTTAAGCCATAGAATAAAGATACAAGGGTATAATGATTTACTTGAGCAATGAGCTTTAGCAACGATCACAGGGTTTATGTAATGAATTTAGGTTTTCTACAACGAATAAAATTCACTACAGTGGAGAAGAAAACTGATGGGTAATGGAAACTAAGGAAGAAAAATGTTAATGGCATGAACATAGGACTAAGAACCAAGTGGAAAATGTCAATATGAAGGAAAAATGATGAGGTTTGGGTGGTGACAAGGTTTTGGCAACGAATGCGACTTTTGTAGGGAGAGAAATTTCAAACGGTCGATGATCAAGGTAATATCTCCAACATTTTTTTATGATTGGCCACAGTAAATATCTTTGAAAGAAAGGAAACTACAAACATTCACGTTCTAGGTTGGTCATTATCAATCTGACAAGGTAACGGGATAATTCTGCAGTGATTTGACAGCTGACATAAATTTGTTCCAAAAAGTTAGGAACTATTGCAACGAATTAGGTTTTCATCATATAATGGAAAATATAGGTACAAATCCAGTTAAAACACTAATGAGTGATTCATTACCCATAAAAACATGACGAAGTGACCTTTGTAAATTGTGATTTTTATTAATGATGACAAAACCATGATGATCATGAGACCACACTTACTTAACCATATCACCCATTCCTCCATGTATGACTCAGCAAGACATTTAGATATTCTAAGAAAATACCTAGATGAACCCATTTTTAGACTTATGAAATGACCCTAATGACCAAGAACTATCACCTAGTCTCCAAAGACTAGCTCTCACCCTAACAAAAATTAGACAAATTAAAAATGAAAACAAGGGTGACTTTGAGTACATTTCATGTGCTAACACCTGGGACCATATAAATCATATATGATCATAGAAATATGGCAATTATACAATTTCCCCAATTTACAAGGGGTGTTGTGGTTCAAATGACCTGCAACACGCGACTAGTCACTTGTCAGCAGTAATGCAACAAGTGAAACCCTGTAGAATTTTCAAACAAGAGATATTTGAGTCAAATCCAATCAGATCCAAGGGATCCAAACTCTGAGGGAGTTCCAAGGGATAAAATAACAAAATAAAAATAGAGGATAATAGGTAAGGGATTACGAAATAGAGAAGAATCAAATATTATTCCCTAATGGAGTTTCTAGTTTTGTTATGGAGAAAACATCACAGGTGCATAGTAAGGCCTCTTTAAGATATTCCTATTGATCCTAGAAATATAGAGGGATAGAATTCTATGTTTCTCCTTTATACTGAAGAAAAAAGATTCATAATTAAACGAAGAAATGGTAGAAGAACATACATTTTCCTGAAGGTTGTCTTTCGTGTGTCCTGGATGTTATAGTCTTGAAGTTCCATATCTAGTCTCTACAACCTGCTTGCTACACACAAGAGACAAACATTTCCTTCCTACTTCTCTTATTAGTGTTAGGATCCTAGATCTATCTTGGATCTAACCTGATCTATGACAAAATAAATCAGATCTGAACATTCATGCATGAAATACATACATTCATAGGGGAAAACCAATAATCTATTAATATAGATAATGGAATTACATCAATAGAATTACCTCTTATTGCATATGAATTCCTATTTTCCCCTTGCTCCTTTCCCCTCATCAGATCTTCAACCAATCTAGGAAAATTTACTGCAACTAATGTATATGGAGAAGCACCTATGAATTTTGGAAGCATAGATCTATAAATGATTCTTTCTCCTCATGCTCAAGATTTTCCTTCTTTATATAGATCCTTGGAAGAGGGTATGGAGAGCTTCTAGATCTTCTAGAGACCAAAAGAGACTCAAATGATGTGAGTTCCAAGGCTCATACCACAAAGAACCAAATCATCCCTTTCTTACCTCTTTTAAGCTTCACAAATCTCGAAGGTTACAAAGGGTGTCACGACTTTCACTATAGATGACCTATATCATGTTTCCATTTGTACATATATGAAAAGAGACACCCTTGAAGAACAACCTTTTCCTCAAGGCTTGAGATAAGGAAATTGTTGCAAAATGGTGGTTGACTCCCAGGTGGTGTCTTATGTAGTTGTGTCTTTCCACTGGACTAACACTTTATTGATGGTGCACTGATGAAGATGACGCTCTCACTAGTCCAAGACTTCTTGTGGATACAACAAAATGGAACCTTATTCATCCAAATCAGGGAGACTAGTTTACATGTGGAGCTTAGTTTCAATCACTTTATTTAAGTAGGGGACATGAAAAACATGATGAATCTTAGAATGACTTGGCAGAGCTAACTAATAGGCCATGGGCCCCACTTTCTTGACAATTGTATAAGGACCATAAAATTTGGGAGCAAGTTTCTTACAATGTTTAGCTTTGAGTGAAGTCTACTTATAAGGTTGTAGACGAAGAAACACTTGGTTCCCTTCAACAAATTGACACTCTAATTGATCTTGATCGACTTGTTTCTTAATGCGATTCTGAGCCATGAACAAATTTTCTTTGAGGGTTCAGAGAATGGCCTTCTGGAATGTAATATGTTTTCCAACCTCTTGAACCTTTGAACCACCTAGAATGTATGAGAGAACCAACGTTGTCTTTTTTCCATAAACTGCTTCAAAAGGTTCCATACAATTAGTTGTATGGTAATATGTGAGATGTCAGAGTGTTGTTACTCACTACAATACTAGGTTAATGAATATAAAGGCTATGGAATACTAGATATTAAAGTTGAAAACAACTTAAATAAATATGAGACTAGGTTAATAAGTAAAGTTGTTAGGTGCATCTTGTTTTTCTCTCTTTTTTTCCTTTTTCTTTTCTTTTCTACAAGCTTTGTTCGCTAGAGACCCAGTTTTCAAATAGATCTTTCCCAATTGCACCCCAAAAAGGGGTTTTCACAATCGAGTTTTTTTTTTACCCCCAAGGAAACTGGTTGGTAACCTATTTTTCCAATGTCATTGGGTCCAAGGGCATGTGAGACAGGTTTTCACCCCTATATTTATTATTACTATTTTTATTTCTTTTTTTCTTTTTTTTTATCTTTATTTCTTTGTTTCTTACCAGTATACGAAGAGGGGACTAACTGTGGTGGTTGTGTTCTTGGGGTTACAATATCCATATCAAATTTATTTATAAGATCCTTAATTAATTCCTCCTTTGAGGCTGGCTTCTGATACATTCGTAGTCGATGTCCATTGGCCATGATTGGAGTCCATGCTTCATCAATAGTGCCCAACTTAACAAATCCATTATCATACACTATGTAAATCTCATAAGGTCCCACACACCAAGTACTAAATTTTCCTCATAAATTCTTATATATGGAGTCGAACAGAAGGGCACAATCACCTTCCTTAAATTTATTTTTCTTGATGAACTTGTCATGTCATTTATCTCTTTGATGTTGAATAACAGTTTTCTGTTGGAGATCAACTTGAAAAATTTCATCCAATTCATTAACTTGATTCAAGCAATGTTCTTGTGCCTCTTAGAGATCTAGGCCTACTTCCAGTATTGTTCTGAGTGTCTTTATCTCAAATTCAATTGGCAGGACCACATACTTCTCGTAAACAAGTTCATATAGAATAAATACAGTAGCATTCCTCCAAGTAGTTCAATAATCCCATAGTTCTTTTGGGATATGGTCAGCCCAATCCTTATGGTGTTGTCGAACAATATTTATCAACATGCCTTCAAGAACTTTATTGGTTACTTCCACTTGTCCATTGTCCTGTGAATGATGAGGATTAGTCATTCAATACTTGATTTTGAACTGTTGCATAATGTTCTTGATGAGATGAGATGCAAACTAAGTTCCTTTATCGGTGAATATTTCTCAAGGAAATCCAAATAGAACAAAACTCTCTTCATAAAGAAAGTCAAATAATGATTTCTTTTTTTCTCTGGTTAGGGCCTTTCCTTAACCCACTTGGTGACGTAATCAATGCATACAAGAATATATGTTTTCTACCTCTACAGAGGGATGATAGGCCCAACAAATTTGATATCCCATATTTCAAATGGTTCTATTAGAACGTGAGGATTTAGTGACATTTCGTCTACTTGAACAGGGTGTCCCATCCACTGAAAACTATCATAGCCCTGAACATACTTTTTGGCATCTTGAAAAATGGTAGGCCAATAGTATCCAAGGTGGAGAACTTTATTTGCATTCCATTTGTCGATGAAATGTACTCCACATGGCTCATCATGACATGCCTTAAGTATTTCATAAATTCCATCCTCTCTAACACATCACCGGATAATAATATTTGGTCTTATGCGAAAGAGTTTACCTTCAATCCATGAGTACATGGCACTTCATCTAACAACTTGCTGATGTTATTTTGGAGACAAATCTGTGGAAGCTTCCCTACAACCAAATAGTTAGTAATATTTGCAAACCACATAGTATTAATAGATAAAGAAAACAAGTGTTCATCACGGAAGGTGTCTTCCACGGGGATAAAATCCCCTTCGTTGTTGATCCTAGAGAGGAAATCAGCCATGAAATTCTCCCTTCAAGGTTTATCAAGGATGGTGATGTATAATTCTTGTAACAATAATAACCATCGAGTCACCCTGCCATTAGTAATGGGTTTTTTCATCAGATATAGTATAACAGAGTGGTTTGTGTGGATGGAGACATGATAATGAGTAATGTAGTGGAAAAACTTATTAATCAAGTGGACAAAAACCAAAACTTATTTTTTAGTGACTGTATAGTTTTGTTCGACAAGGGTAATATTTTTTCTAACGTAGTAGATGACATATGGATTCTCTTCTTCCTTCTGACCAAGTACAGCTTCGATGGCTGAGTATGATGCATCAGTGGAGATATGGGAGGGAAAATAAAAATTTGGTCCCCATAAAATAGGTGTGATGGACAATTTCTCTTTGAAATTGTCAAAGGCCCATTGAAAATTAGTATCCCAAGAAAAGTTTATAGTCTCAGAAAGAAATTGGAATAATGGTGAGGAAATCTTACTGAAATTTTGAATGAACTCATGATAGTATCCTACATGTCCCTAGCTCCTTATGGATATCTGGAATTGGTAGTTTACATATGAATTCAATTTTTACAGGATCTAGTCTGATACTAATGGGTGATATGTGATGACCTACAACAATTCCCTCAGTAAGAAGTATCTGTCATTTTACATAGATAAGGGAAAGAATGGTTTATTAGCATCATATTAAAACTTTTTGAGGTTAGTCAATGCCTTCTATAAAGTATTCCCATAGATTGTGAAGTCATCCATGTATATTTCAACACAATATTGGATCAAATCTGAAAAGATACGAGGACTGGTCTTTGAAAAGTGGTTGGGGAATTACATAGACCAAAGGGAAACACTCAATAAGCATAAGTTCCCCATGGACATGTAAATGTATTTTTATCTTAATCTTCTAGGGAAATTTTGATTTGGTTATAGCCACTAAAACCATCGAGGAAGGATAAATATGTTTTACCCTTAAAGGTGTCAAGAACTTGGTTTATGAAAGGTAGTGGAACATAATCCTTAAGAGTTTCTTTATTGATTTTCCTATAGTCAATACACACACACGACTTCCCATTTTTCTTCAGGACAATTACTTGTTGGAAATATGGCTATAGCAGAGATGACGCAGATGGTCAAGGTTGTCATTGATGGAAATCGGTTGGTTATGGAGCACGCACAAGTGTTGGAACACAAATGATGGAACATAGAAGCTGGAATACAGATGCTGAAACACCAATGTTGAAACACAAATGTTGAAACACAAATGCTGGTACACAGATGCTGAAACACAGTGCTGAAACAGAGCTGGAACACAGAAGCTGACGCAGATGGTCAAGGTTGTCATTGATGGCAATCGGTTGGTTATGGAGCACGCACAAGTGATGGAACACAAATGCTAGAACACAGATGCTGAAACACAAATGCTAGAACACAGATGTTGAAACACAAATGCTGGTACACAGATGTTGAAACACAAAAGACGCAGACTGTCAAGGTTGTCAGTGATGGCAATCGGTTGTTTATGGAGCACGCACAAGAGATGCTGGAACATAGAAGCTAGAACACAGATGCTGGAACACAAATGATGGAACACAGATGCTAGAACACAAATGTTGGATCACAGATGCAGAAACACAATGCCGAAACAGAGTTGGAACTTATGTTGCAACATAGTGTTGATACATATGCTGAAACACAGCGCTGGGCTGAAACACAGTGTTGGAAACTATGCTGAAACAGTTGGGTTTCTCTAATCACTCTGGACAGTGGAAGGAATTTCAGTCTAAAATTAGACTGGCAGTTAAGACAGGAGGAACACAGTGTTGCATGATGTGGCATGCGTAGAGGAGGCATGCAAAGAGCCAGTTCAGAAAATCAGGGAGAACGTTGGCATGCGAAAAGCAGAAGAAAGAATGAAAGAAAGGGAAACTGCAGTTGGAGTTGAGAAAAGCAGAAGGACTTTCAGTCTAAAATTAGACTAGCAGTTAAGACAGGAGGAACAAAGCGTTGCATGATGTGGCACGCGTAGAGGAGGCATGCAAAGAGTCAGTTCAGAAAAATCAAGGAGAATGCTGGCATGTGAAAAGCAGAAGAAAGAATGAAAGAAAGGAAAACTGCAGTTGGAGTTGAGAAACGCAAGGAAAACCTCTGCA
>CBVK0100670889.1:0-15814 GCA_900067695.1 Picea abies | reverse complement strand
GGGTTAGGACCTTAACATGTTCTGGGATTCAGTGAATTCCTTCTCTTAATCCTCTATCCACTTTTGAATTTATGTCTTTGATGGAAACCATCTTGACATTCCCTCAAGAATATTCCCGTCTTGACAATGAAACCATTTTTTTCCATAGGGGTAGACCCAGGGTTCAGATCCAAGAGTGCACCAACAATCCCTAACTACAGGCCCTTTTGGCTACACCTGCGAAGAAGATGCAGTCTCACTCGAAGAAGCTATAGGGGGGTTGCAGGACAAAGATGTTTACAACCAAGGGAACTATCAAGTGAATCCAACACTAGAATAATACAGCATGCATATATCACTTATCATCTTAGATCTATTCCACACATCTATCATATCTACCATAGTAATGTAATAACATTATATCAAGGCAAAAGAACATAACATCAATCACACACACAAGATAAGATATATGTGGTTCACCCTCTCTCTAGGGATACATCCACATAGCTATTCTTTATAATGTATTAAGATGAAGAATACAGTTCTTGTCTACGCTCTTAGCTAGCAGATCTTCTTTACTCTTCTCTCTATCTCTCCCCTCCCTGTGCACCTAGATGCAAGGTTGATCTTCGCACCTAGCTGAAGATATTACAATACAGATGGCTCTCGTACTCAACACTTCTCTCTCACCCAATGTTACTCACCCAATCACAAAATAAAAACCACAACACCAACAATAGTAATAACAATGACAACAACCCATCCCAGGTCCTCTTGACCTCTATTTATACATTACAATCACTCACCGATATCCTTAGGCTGAAACCTAGGTATCAAAACCCTAGATACCAAAAACCTAGGTGTCTAAAACCCTAGGTCAACTTGACCCACATTTTCATGGCTTCACTAGCCTATCTTTCCTTCCTTCTTACGCAATGCTCCAAAGTATCCAGTGGTGGCTTTTTCCGCTTGCTAAGTTGTCCAGGATCCTTCTTCCTTGCTAAATTTTTGTCATCCTTGATCTCCTCATCCAACGACTTGCTTCCTTTTACTTCACTCTATCTTTTCTTCTCTTTTTCTCACTTCGACCCAATAATAGTCACTATGTCTTCCACGCAGTTTGCATTTTTCCTTTTCTTCCTTGATCTTAGCTTACTTTCATAACCAAGGGCCAACACTCCTCACTTTTACCCTTAGAACCTTTTCCTTTGATCTTCTTGGCCTAACTAAATAGATCCAATTTATCCTCCTCTTCATCTCCATTCTTGTTGGATTTATAATCCTTCTAAGTCTCTTCCTAGATACAATGATCTAGAGACTCTGCCAATCTAAGATTTTTTCCTAAGCATAGAATCCCATGAAAAATGGTTCCCATGAATTTGGAATGTTGGTTGTGGAGCTTGATTATCTTCCTGATTCAATGGTCTTTGTTTTTATCCATGTTTATACCCCATGAAGACTTTACACCCCAGAAGAATGTACAGTCCTCAACACGAGGGAGTGCAGGGGGGACCCCCAAGGAAAAATTGCCTTGTAAATGTATATTGTAATTTCATAGTAAATATGGACCATTCATTATAAGGTCACAATTACTCACAAATCTGATGGCATAAGTTATGTTAGGGTTTTTTTTCCTCGAAGTCAAGGTTCTTTTATGAGGGAAATGTATTGTGGCTATGTATCATTGCGAATATTGTATTCTGAGTGAGGATACTGTGAGATAAAGAAGAGGAAGTTACAACAGTTGTGTTGTAGTTTATATCCCTTCATTTGTTGGATAATAATAAAGGAAGTACCTAGAAAATTTCTCTAGTGGACATAGCCCACACTGGGTGAAGCATGTATATCTGTGTCTCTGTTATATTGTGTATCTTTTGTGTTTTATTTCTGCATTTGTTTTATTTTATTTCTCCTCGATCCTGTTTTTTTCTAACAATTGGTATCAGAGAGAAAGGCATCTCGCAGGAAAAGAGGGTTCCTGGTTCGATTGGGAGCAATGGCAGAAGATGGATAGTTTAGGGTTGAGAAATTTGATGGCCAAAATTACCAATTATGGAAGATGCAGATGGAAGATTATTTATATCAACAGGATCTATTCCTACCATTGGGTGGAATAACAAAGAAGATGATGGCCATGAAGGACAAATAATGGTATATTCTTGGCAGAAAGTCTCTAGAAATGATAAGGTTGAGCTTGGCAACACTGGAGGCTTTCAATATTTAAAAAGAAAAGACAACTAAGGAGATGATGGATGCATTGGATAAACTGTATGAAAAACCCTCGACATCCAATAAGGTATTTCTAGTGAAGAGATTATTTAATATGAAGATGTTAGAAGGTGGGTCTGTTGTAGATCATTTAAATGAATTTAATACGGTTACTAATCAACTAAGTTCTATGAAAGTGGACTTTTATGATGAGGTTAGGTCTCTTCTAATCTGTGCTCATTTCCAGAAATATGGAACGACTTGGTGATGGTTGTAAGTAACTATGTATATGGTTCAAATACTTTAAAATTTGATGATGTTGTTGGTATTATACTTAGTGAGGAAATGCGGTGGAAAAGCACAGGTGAGACATCAGGTAATGTGTTAAACATGGAGAACAGGGGAAGACAAAAGGATAGAGGAAAGGTATCAGTAAATTGTCAGAATTCTAGGAAGGGAAGATTCAAATCTAGACTTGGAAAGATAAAGTGTTAGAATTGTGGGAAGAAAGTACATATGAAGAAAGACTGCAGAGCTCCAAAGAAACAAAGAGATGGACAACAAGAGAAAAATCAGGAATCAAATGTAACAAGTGATGTGTTACAAGATGCTTTGATTCTTTCTGTAGATAATATTTCTGAGTCTTGGGTAGTAGATTCAGGGGCTTCATTTCATGCCACACCCCATATGAAACATTTTCTAGATTATGTTCAAGTTGATTTTGGACAAGTTCATTTGGGTGATGATGCACCATGCAAAATTGTGTGAATATGAAAGGTAAAAGTAAAGCAAAGGAATGGAAGCTAATGGTTGTTGAAAGAGGTAAGACATGCTCCAGATATAAGGAAAAAACTAATTTCAATAAGGCATTTGGAAAGTGAAGGTTGTATATCCATATTTACAGATAAGGTTTGGAAGGTCACCAAATGATCACTTGTGATAGAAAAACGAGATAATGTAGGTACATTGCATTTATGTAGTAGTAATACTAACTCTTCTATATATTTAGCTTCTAGAGAAGTGGATACAACATTGTGGCATCATAGGCTTTGACAAATGAGTGAGAAGGGGATGCAGATACTTCAAAAAATAAATTTGTTGCGAGATCTTAAACAAATTGATTTGGATTTATGTGAGCATTGTGTTTATGGAAAATAGAAGAGAGTCATATTTATCAGAGTCGAAAAAGAAAAGAAGAGTGAAAGGCTAGAGCTTGTGCATACAGATGTACGGGGACCATCTCAAGTATCATTTCTTGGTGGCTCTCTTTATTATGTTACTTTTATTGATGATGCAACTAGAAAAACTTGGGTTTATTGCATTCGACAAAATCTGGTGTTTTTGATACTTTTAAGAAATGGAAAGCTTTGGTTGAGAATGAGACAGGAAAAAGGTTGAAGTGTCTCAGATCAGACAATGGAGGTGAATATTAAAACAAGGAGTTTGATGATTATTTTTCATACTATGATATTCGTAGAGAGAAGACAGTTCCAGGAACACCACAATAAAATGGTGTGTTAGAAAGGATGACCATGACAATCATGGAGCATGCAAGGAGTATGAGATTGAATGTTTTTTTTCCCTTACAGTTTTGGGAAGATGATGTAGATATTGTTGTCTACTTAATAAAAAAAGAACCTTCAATCTCTTTGGATGGTGGAATTCCAGAGGAGGCATGGACAAGTAAAAGGGTCAATTATTTATTTTTGAAGACTTTTGGTTGTGAAGCATTTGTCCATATTGATAAAGAAAATAAAACAAAGCTTGAGGAAAAATCCAAGAAGTGTACCTTTATTGGATATGGTGTTAATGATTTTGTTTATCACTTATTGGATTATGAAAATCACAAAATCATTAGGAGTAGAGATGTCATATTCAATGAGAAGTGCATGTACAAAGATTAGTTGCAAGGAAATATACAAGAAAAAAAAACCAGAATACATGGTGCTTGATGAGATGACTGAAAAAGAAACTCTAAAGGTACCATAAAATAAAAATGTACATCAATAAGAGAAGTAGGTACCTGAAACTCTTGCAAGTGTTGTTAGAAGATCTACCAGGTTAAGTAGACCCCATGAACGATACTCTCCTTCATTGTACTATTTATTGTTGGTTGATTCTGGTGAATCAGAATGTTATGAAGAGACAATGCAGGTAGACACTAAAAAGAAGTGGGAGCAAGGAATGAAAGGGGAAATGGATTCCCTAGTAAATAACCAGACTTAGGATTTGGTTCAGTTGCTTGTAGAAAAAAGAGCATTATAGAATAAATAGGTTTAGAAGTTGAAGGAAGAAGATGGAGGCAAAAAGTGATACAAGGCTAGACTTGTTGTAAAGGGGTTTTCACAAAAGAAAGTTATAGATATTGATAAAATATTTTCTTCTGTTGTTACAATGACTTCAATTAGGAATATTTTAAGTCTTGTGGTAGTAGAAGATTTGCATCTTGAATAGTTAGATGTAAAAACAACTTTTATCCATGGGGATTTGGAGGAAGATATTTATATGCAGCAGCCACATGAGTATGAGGTCAAAGGGAAGGAGAACTTGGTATGCAGGTTGAAGAAGATCTTGTATGTCCTAAAGAAATCTCCAAGGCAATGGTATTTGAAGTTTGATAGGTTTATGACAAAACAAGGTTATAGTAAATGTGATTCTAATCACTGTGTTAGTTTTAAAAGGATACAAAATGGAAGCTATATTATCTTTCTATTGTATGTAGATGACATGCTTGTTGTAGGTTCTAATATGTAGGATATAAATATTCTCAAGAATAAATTAGCTAATTCATTTGCAATGAAGGATTTAGGTGTTGTAAATAAAATCCTTGGTATGAGAATAACAAGATACAGGAAAAATCACAAATTGACATTGTCTCAGGGTGAGTACATAGAGAAGGTGTTGGAGAGGTTTAGAATGCAGAATGTTAGAATGCAGAATGAAAAACCAGTTAGTACACCTTTGGCCAACCATTTGAAATTAACTAAGGAAATGTGTCCCAAGCCATAGGAGGAGATAAAATACATGTCCAAGGTCCCTTATTCTTTAGCAATTGGAAACTTGATGTATGTGATGGTTTGCAGAAGACCAGATATTGCACATGCAGTGGGACTTGTGAGCAGGTATATGAAAAATCCAGGTAAAGAACATTTGGAGGAAGTAAAGTGGATTCTCAGGTATTTGAGAGCTATTGCTACTCATGCATTATGTTTTGGAGGTTCAGACACTGTTCTGCAGGGATATGTGGATCTAGATATGGCAGGTGAGAAATATAGAAGGAGGAGCACCACAGGGTATGTTCTTACTATAGGTGGAACAATAGTAAGTTGGATTTCAAAACTACAAAAGGTTGTTGCACTTTCAACAACATAGGCAGAGTATGTTGTTTCTACCGAGGCTAGTAAAGAGATGATTTGGTTACAAAGTTTTATGGAGGAATTGGGAAAGAAGTAGGAGAATAGAAGGTTGTACTATGATAATGAGAGTGTCATTCATCTTGCAAAGAACTCAACCTTCCATTCGAAGACTAATTATATACATCTTAGGTACCATTTCATACAATCTATCGTGGAAGATGGACATTTGAAGTTGGAAAAGATACACACTAGACAGAATCCTGCATACATGTTAACAAAGGGATTAACCAAGGAGAAACTGAGTTCCTTCTTAGTTTCAGTTGGTCTTCAAGCATTATGAAGCTGAGAAATTTTCTAGGTCCAAGAAGGATCATAGTCCAAGATATACAACAGCGGTGGAGTTGTTGAGATCAGTCTCCAAGTGGGAGATTGTTGGTTATGGAGCTTGATTATGCTCCTGATTCAGAGGTCTTTGTTTCTAGCCATGTTTATACCCCATGAAGACTTTACACCCCGAAATAATGTACACTCCTCCACGCGTGGGAGTGCATGGGGTTTTATACCCCCTGCGGGATTCGGGGGAAAGTGGGCCCTCGATGGGGGTTTGGGGGTGAATCCTCCAAAGGAAAAATTACCTTGTAAATGTATATTTTAATTTCATAGTAAATATGGACCGTTCATTATAAGGTCGCAGATCTGACGGTTGAAGTTATGTTAGGGTTTTTTTCCCTAGAAAGAAACCCTCTTTTATGAGGGAAATGTATTGCGGCTATGTATCATTGCGAATATTATATTCTGAGTGAGGAGGCTGTGAGAGAAAGAAGAGTAAGTTACAATGGGTGTGTTGTAGGTTGTATCCCTTTATTTGTTGGATAATAATAAAGGACGGACCTGGAAAATTTCTCTGGTGGACGTATCCCACACTGGGTGAACCACGTATATCTATGTCTCTATTGTATTGTGTATTTTCTATGTTTTATTTCCACATTTATTTTATTTTATTGCTCCTCGATCCTATTTGTTTCTAACATGGAAAACCATTCAGTGCCATATTTATGATCTCTATGTAATCTAATTTTTTCCTAGTAGTTGCAAGATAATCACATACGTGAGTGATCCTCATGAAGTAGTTGGTATCATTTTCAGATATAGACATATGCACAGATATGATTTTATTTCTTAAGACCATATTATTATTCATGTTATCACTCCAGAATAATCCTACTAGGGCATTAAGCATCTCTTTGGTCATATTATTCTTGGATAAGTGAGGAATCACATGATCCTTAACTGCATCCAATATTACTTGCTAGGATTTGATCTCCTTCTTCTGGTGAACTGCCTAAACTTGCAGATATGTTGGTGGAGGAACTAATTTTTCCATAATCTCCCAAAAGTCAAATTCCTTCAAAACCAAGGTAACTCTTTCTTTCCAAGATAGAAATTTGGATGCTCCATCCAATCTATCTTCAACTATGAAACTTTTTGTTTCCATCCCTTGGACTTGATAATATACTGAGGAAATAAATTGCTATTGAAACTGCCCCTGCAAACCATGTAAGTACACACCTTTTTCTACTAAAACCCATATATTTACATTAATTTTCCTACTGTGACTTGAGTACAGCTCAATAAGACTATAAAATCAAGTTCTACTTCAATACGATTGTTTCCATGAATTCCAACCCTTCATTTCTAACTATTGGTTAGATATCTGCTCATATATACTTGCAATTCTAACTGTTGGTTAGATATATGTCATATCTCCTTGTTGTAAATAAGATTAGCAACTCACAAAAAAAATACACATAATGGAATACTCAACTCAAATAAATAGAATATGCAATAACATAAAACCATATATCATACACAATACACAAATATATTATTCCCATCAACTAAGCTTATCATTCAAATAACTTCAAATCTTGCAAGGGCTCCCTTACTCGAAAAATGGCCCACGAAGAAATACAAAAAGTTTAGATAGAACATGCAAACCCTAGAAACTATTGCTTCATTGTACAATCTCATACAATCAAGTCTCTAACATGTATGCACCTTTCCTCATTGAAACCCGCATACATACACACTTCTTCTTACAATATCGGATGTACATACACACTTGTACTCATTGTGAAGTGTGTATAGCTTCGTAACTATTGTTGTGGCTCTAAAATCTAATATATCTTCTTGTGAATTCATATGTTATCTCTTCTCCCTAACTTGTACTTATCTCTACATGAAATTCATTCTCCGCCTATCTGAGATCTCCTTGAATCACATTCCTTTGTGATCCAACCCTTGAGGAAAAAGGCTTTTTCTCCCAAGATCCTTTCTCCCTCACCCTAGCCTTGCTTTTATAATATTGAGTTATGACCTAACCCTAATATCAAAAGTGATTGATGGTTGATATTAAATATCATCTCACTTGATATCAATGGATAATATTTAATCAATTAATTCTAAGAAATTTATCATTTCATTAAATAAACTTAACTAATTAACAAAATAAATTTATTTTAATAATTCCTTTAATTAAAATTAATTACCAAGGCAGAAGGATTTGGAAATTTTTTACATGTCTAGACACTTAGATCTATGTGGAAGTATCTATATGATACTACAAACATCAATATGGATTCCTATAGAAAAATGTTGTAGAGAATATAGTTTCTCCACAAGCTAATACCATCCTCGATATTGCAAATGATGAGGTTGAAAATCTACTCCTTAATTTAGGAATCAGTATTGAAAATGAGGCTTAGGATTCTAACGGGGAACTTTTTTCCCCTTGTGAGAAACATAGAGCTCATCATATAGAAGTGATACAAACTCAAGTTTAAGAGTACACATCTATTGGTGATTATTTTTAATTACCAAGTAGTGATGATAGGTCTACTGGTGTTGTGATCGATCGAGACAATGTGGATGAATGAAAAAATTTGAATAAGAAAACTTATACTATGCCGAAAACATTTCATAATGATAAAGAGGAAAGAGACAAGAGGAAGAAAAAGGATGTGGATTGCTAACCTTTGTTGAATGATGCTTCTTATATTGTGGTTATAGAGAAAGGGAAGTAGGTAATTGAGATAGATGAGGATTCTATTACAAGCATGCCACAAATTGTGACAACACATACGGGTCATCCCATTAGATCCTTACTT
Organism: Picea abies; assembly: GCA_900067695.1. Taxonomy (NCBI): domain Eukaryota; kingdom Viridiplantae; phylum Streptophyta; class Pinopsida; order Pinales; family Pinaceae; genus Picea; species Picea abies. The sequence goes on along the minus strand of CBVK0100670889.1, from coordinate 7,104 downwards.
GTAATCCTTGAATTCAATTTGAATAATTTTATACTTTATCCAAGATCAAAGATCTAGCACATAGTCATGAGTACCACCTAGAGAGGATGGTTTGGTACCAAGAAAATTTTGTTTTTATTCAATGCATTATTATCAACACTTAGGAGAGGATTTGAAACACCACCCATCCATTCATGTTGTTGAAATTGATACTTTGGATCCCTAAGGACATGGTGAGTCCTTAGTTACAAGCAATTAATCCTTGGATTGATGTTTCCTTGATGTTATTTTTCCTTCACAACATCTAACCAAACATATGTGATTTCATGTCCTACCAATGAACTTATCTATATGTTTCTGAATACAAATGAATATCTCACTCATTCTCTAGTCCACTCTGAACATGATACAATAGATTTGTGATGCAACCCCCCTACTCTCCCGTAAGGATGTGTGAACTCCGGTTCTTGGATCTCTGATTCTAGAGTCGAGTCAAACTCTGAAACCTTAATGGTTTCCTTATGTAACTAAACACATACCCTTTCAGTTTCTTGTTGCAGGTTTTAATGGCACCCGCAACCCTCCCTTTCTTTCTCTAGTGAAATATCAGAGTGTTGGGTGTTAGCTCCTTCTTTCTGATAAGCCCCCTCTTGATGTGACCTTGGCGATGAACACATGATTGTGGGCATGGCTATAAGTGGTTTGAAGTCAAACCACCTTTGGGCTAGCAATCCTCCTCAAGCCTCCATGTGTCCTCCTAACGAAACCATAGTTTGGATTGCGGCCCACCCTCAACATTTTAAACTCTTTGCAACTCCTATTCCCACAATGCTACGAGATCATCGATCTCGTGATCTTGATGATAACATCTAAATCGATGGTTCAAATCTACATCTTTCGAATATACAAACTATATCTTCCCCTCCTTAAATCAATGAGTTCAATCTCCTTCGCAATTCCTAACCTTAGGGTTTTTAAATCTCAAACCCAACTTTCTTTTGTACTCAAATATTCTGGAACTCACGATGTACTGACACCTGTCCTACTCAATCAATGGTTCTACTCCCACTTCATATGTTTTACCTTTCAACTTAGATCAATGGTCCTGGGACCCTCTTCTCGATTGACGATCGAAATATCCTTCGGGTCTCTGGACTTCTGAGATCTCAAATCTCAAAATTCTTTTTTTCCTAATGGTTTTAACCCAAAGTCTGTGATCCACTAATGCATGTCCTCCTAATCTAACAATCGATGATTTCTTCGGGTATTTACCTGGAGCTCATAGATGTGTGCCATGTCTTATTTGAATCCAATAGCTATGAACCACTTCGAGGACTTACCCAGAGTTCATAGATTCATGCCACGTCTCCCTTAGATCTCATGACCCAGATTTTACTTCGGGTCTTCGCACTTCGGCAATCTCATATTTCAAACTGAAAACTCACCTCAATTTTCTTGGAGCTCACGATTTGTTGACAAGTGTCCACTTATAGATCGACAACTCTTGGCCTTTCAAATCTTCATGCTTCAGGTGTTTCAACACTTCGACCTTCACCTTCCTCTAGATCTTTTGACCTATCAACACATGTCCTCCTGAATCTGACAGTCCAGATTCTCTCCAGCCCTTCGGATCTCTGCACTTCGAAAATATCAAAGTTCAAACTTGCCTCCTCCTGGACTCATGGTATCTGATAGCTCAGATTCACTTGGGTGATCCAACACTTTTATTTTTCCACTAACAATATGAAAGATAAAATCTATTCCTGTTGATCAGGAAATTGAGATTCCATTTCGGATCTCCGACTCTCCGGGCTCCAGAAATCTCAGTTCTCAACTCTTGTGATTTTTCTCTCTCTTTTGTGTGCAAAGAACTAAGGCTCATGCACTTCACTTTGATCAAACAGTTGTTGATCTTTTGCACAGTGATCCAACGACCACTATCGCTCCTCCTACTGAGCTTCTAATTTTTCTCGACTTGGAAGATTTATCTATCTTCAAAGGTTTTGAACCTTTACTCCTTACAAGTCTGACTATCGGCTCTATCTCTCTCTAACACTTTATGGAAAGTGTTATCCCTTCTGAGCTTCATCCTTAAAATGATTTTGATTCCCCACACACACCTTACATTCTTCGGGTTTCGATAACTTAGATCGAAGGATTTATTGAAAATAAATTATTCTCTCCCACCTGGCATTACTCTGGTTCAAGTTCTTTGATGCTTGGTCATTTCATGACGTTGTGCACACATTGCACCTGGTCTAAGTTTCCTTTGTTCTCTCTGAACTTCTCTGAGTCACTCCGAGACTCAATCGATGCACTCCTTGCATTCGATATGCACACCTTGCATATGAGTGTCAGAAGAGAAACAATTGAAACTCATCCATTTTCGTCACGAACTCATACATTCAATATATCGAACAATCATACATGAACTAACTGAAATAAATCATATACATAGAATATAACATTCATTCATCCATACATCAAATGAACACAGTCCAAGGATTTGGGACAATTCTGTCTGTTCTATTCATTCATGAAAACAAATTACATAGTGTTTCTTCTACTCTACTATGTTCTATTGATCTATCGAATCTCTTACAATACTCATACATTCTGATCTATTACAATGCAACAATAAACTATCTAAGGACCGACTCCACCAACTCTCTCGTCTTGTCTGGAACCTATCCTATCAAAATCTTAGTGGTTACCTAATCTTTCCTATTACAATAACTAACGTTTATTGCCAGATAAGAGTCAACACTCTATATCTTGAACCCCTTACAGTCCTTCACAACTTTACAAACAAGTTACATTTTTAAAATGTTGTTTACAAAATATCTCAACAACCCGATTTAATTCTGAGTTAATTTCTGATTTGAAGCTCTGTCATTGCTGAGATGTCATTCCTTTGCCTTCACACTTGCGTTTTTACTTTGAAGGTGATTCTCCTGCATCAATTTGATATAAATGAATCAATAGTTACAATTACAAGTGGTTGATTCGATTTTTTATTGGGTTGTGAAAACAAATAAACATTATTTGGAATTAATGAATTGGAGAAGGTACAAAAAAGGTTTCAAAAAATGTGGCCAAGTTTATGGAGGCTAACCTTGAGTTACAAGAATTGGTATAAGATGAGAAGCCTGCTATTTCTATCGAACACATACAAACATGTATTCATTTGTTATGTGAGTAGAGCGATGATCTTCATCCAGAATTGGAGGTTAAGAAAAATTAGGGAATTCATAGCCATAGGAGCTGATATATTAGATTGATCCTCTCATCAAGTAGGGGAAATAATTAGATGCATAGTTTTATATTGCAATTATAAAGAGAGAAAAAAATTATATTATTATGGATAAAAATATCATAGTGATCCTATTGAATACACATTAGAATCTCCCTAGGACCAACCTAGTGATCCTAGACAGAAAGGGGTTTATACCTCTATGGTTTTCTATATCTAGAGAAAATAATTCCTTTTACACCAAACAAGGCTAGGTCAACGTACTTTTAATTTGAAGGTTGTTCTTGTGTGTCCCAGTTGATGTAGATCTGAAGTTAAATCTCTAATTCCTATAACCTTTTTCATGCACATAAGAAAAAAACACTACCAATCTTATTCTTTCTCTAGTGTTAGAAACAATCAATATGCCACAGATCTAATTTGATTTACCATTCATAGAATCAAATCCAAACCATTCATGGATAATTAACACAAAAATTTGGGGAAAACCATTGATCTATTAATATAATAGAGAAATTACATCAAAAAATACATTGGTGATGATGTGATTCTCCCTTGACTCCTTGATCCTTATTTCTCCCTTGAGCTTCTTATTCAGGCTAGGCTCTCCCACTTATGGATGTGATGGATGTGATGGATAAGACAATAAACTTTGAAAATGAACTACATAACAATACTCTTGGATCTTTCTCCTCTTTTCCAAGTCTTTCATTTCTTATATATTTATTTGGAAGAGGCTTGGGAGAGCTTCTATATATTCTATAAACCACTAGAGACTCGAAATTTTTGAGTTCCTAGGCCCTTGCCACAAAGATACAACTCATCCCTTTCCTATCTCCTCGTAACTCCCCAAATCTAGAATTTTTAGGGGTCATCATTTTTTGAAAAATGATAAGTAGTGATAATCATCACTTGTTTCCCACTATGTGTCCAACGATGATCTCCAAAAAGTCTCAAATCTTATGCATTGGGAGATTATGTGAATAGAGAGTATCACTAAGTACAACTGACATAGGGATGGATGACTCAAAAAGTGAAAAAAATAACAGATGTTTGACTCAGGCTTGAACTTCCCTTGAACATATAACAAGACACAATGGTCACTTGGTAGCGAGACACAAGAGCTTGATAAATATAGTGCAACAATGTAGGAGTCATTGAAGAACTCTCCATGATGACTAGAAGAGTAATCAGTCGTAGGAGTATCACTGAATCATATTACCAAGATGAATCCTACGCAAGATAAAACCAATTGGATGATGAGGACTCAAATAGGTTCCATGTTCAAGGATGACTCGACTACATTCTCATTTTGAGAATAGACCAATGCTGAAAAAACACCAATTTATTTTTTTTTTGTATTTTTTCTTCCTTCATGGTTTAATAAGCAGAAAAGAGTAAGAAAAGTATTCTTTGTCTCCTTCATGGTTTAACGAGCATGAAATAATGATGCAAGTAATATCAATACCTTGTTCATGTCCTTTTACAAGTCCAAGAAAGAGATAAAAGTATAATCAGTGGGAGAGAATGAGTGGCTTAATATGATTCTCTATGTTCCAAGCGCATGGAACTGACCTAAGAAAAATGAATGAAAATGGTATAGGAAAGTGAGATCCACTCCTAGCATTTGTTCTCTTCCTGGGAAGGTGGATGCAAAACAAAGGCTAAATAATGAAAGAGGTGGATGGTCAAGGCTACTACAATAGCGGTAAGTGGGATATGGGAAAACAACAACACAATGGTGAAAGGCATGCCACAAGCACCAAATGCATGGGTGACCTTTAAGAAAAAATAAAATCTCTAGGGAACCCCCATGGGATATGGCTAGAAAATAGATGAAGAGAGAAGATTGAGGCTCAAGTACTTAAAGTCATGTTGGGGCTAAAGGAGGGCTCATAGGCCTATGGGAAAATGCAACATGGGAACCAAATTGTAATCTAGGTGCTAAATAGTGAAACCATGGAGGGTAGGTACTACCAAACCAGTTACAACGTGAAAAAGAAGTGGCTAATGTTGCAATCGGTCGGGATCAAACCTAAGGAATATTGCTGGTAGTATGGACGGTTAATAATGTAAAGCAGGAAATGTAGGGAAAAACCTATCCCTATATGTTAGTTTGGGAATATATACCTCAATTGTAGTAGATGATATGAAAATAGGGGGATGACTTGTTTTTCTATGCAAGCGCCCTCTACTCCATTAAAATAAACTTCAGGACCTTTCTCAATGTCTTAGTTGTACAAGAGAAATTATGTGTCAAGTTATGCCTCTTTTATGTGTTTATGTGTGAGGTTTCTAAAGGGTTAAATATGTTGTTTACGTAAATACAAAATAAAAAATAACTTGTAGAAAATAATAACCAACAAACACTCACAAAACTCACAACATGATAAAGGAGTTCACCCCCAACTGGGCTACATCTCCTTGAGCCTCCATCAATGGACTAGGCTCTCTAGGATTAGTTTGTTACAGATTATTTTACAAGCTGCTTCTCAACTCCAATGGATTTATTGAATGTACCATTGGGTTTAGAATACATAAACAAGCCAAAAATGACTATTGGATCTCTGAAAACGGACCATGGCTCATCCAGGCATGACCTCTTCTACTAGTGGCCTTGAGCTTCCCTGAGCTTCCTTGCAGACAAAACACCTGTAAAAGTCCTCAAATGGATCTGAAACCTGTCCCAATGTGTTCAGAGAATAACAATTAGTCAAAAATGACTATTCAGTCATAGAAAATAGACTTGGGCTCATCTGAGCATGGCCTCCTTCAATGGTGGCCCTAATCCCCCTGGAGCTCCTGAAACTTAAAGGTAAAAACAAACCTGCAAAAAAAGTCTCCAAATGGATTTGAAAACTATGCCAATGTATTCATAACATCTAAAAACCCATAGTTGGGCTTTTTCGGCACCTCATTTGGCCAAAAAATGAAGAAGTTAGGCATCCTGCCATTTTTCTCCTTCAAGCTTGTTGTCTTTGGTTTGCCAATTCGCACCTCCTGTGTGAGTCACCTGGCTTCTGGTTGTTTCCCATGCCTAAACCCAGAACATGCACCATTATCATGAAATGCGCTAATTTTTCGCACAATTAGTGAACTAAGGGCCCCAAAGACGGAGGTGTTGGGCGCATGGGTCCATGTGGCCAAGTCTTAACGCGCAAAAAGGGGTTTCAATGCCAAATGGCTTGAGCACTTGACAAGTGGCAGATGGATGCATGAACATTAGTCACACGCCTTGGTTTTGAGGTGTGGTCACATGGGGGAACGTACTACGACCAAGGGCTCGGGCTAAGCCCCAGCTCGGACGCACCCAAATATACCAACATAACAACTTAAATATAATGTTGCACATACATATGTTAAAAACCACCCATAGGAATGCCAGATGGGTGGCCTTTGCCAAGACTTTGCCATATGCTTGGAGGTCTAGGGTTTGACCCCTGTGGACTCCACAAAATTTTAAAAAACCAACCTTTAACATGGTGCCACGTGGCAACCCATGTCTGGGCCATGTGGCACCATACCATTTTCCAAAATGATGCCACATGTCACAATATCATTCGTCCACGTGTCTACCAATAAATTCTTACCACATCACCACTTTCCACATTAGCATCTGACATGTCCACACTACCACGTGTGAGGTACATACCTGCCACATCATCACCTGTATGGATTGTACAGTCAACAATTGTTTTTGCCTATTTGGCAAATTGAATAGAACGTGATATCTCTCTCATCCGATGTCTATTTGAACCCATTCAAAGTGCGTTGGGTTCAGGATGAGGAGGTCTACGCACCCATTTTTTTTGAAGCAATTCTGAACACTTTAATTTTTGGGCTAATGATCACACCTTCCCACTGAAAGGCTG
>CBVK0100670888.1:0-15814 GCA_900067695.1 Picea abies | reverse complement strand
TTCCAATGAATGTAATTCTTCAAGACATATAAGAAAAAGCATTATGTGATTTTCTCCCACTTTGGGTTTCCACGTAAAACATTGGTGTACTGTGTATGTGTATGTGTATGATTGCTCATGTGTTCATTTTTTATTTACTCTGCAATTATTGGATGATAATTCTACACTGATATAACACTTGCATTATATGGTTGAAAAGGTTTAAATTGCTATATTATTGATTCACCCCCCCTCTCAGTAATCCAACAATATTATATGGTTATGTGGTTATGAAGTTTGTTATTCCCCGTGCGAACTATGACATTGGTCGCATGCATAGTATATAAACCAAGGGGTTGGGGGCTAGCCCTCAACCCCTTTTTCCCCCAAAATGAAATTTTATACAAATTCAAATATAATTTAAAACATGTTATGGTAAGAACTAAATTCATGGCGCATTGGTAGTGGAGGCTTGTATAAGGCTTTGGGAGGTCGTAGGTTCGACACCCATCGAATCCCATAATATTTTGATAAATCATAACCAATATAGGCCAATGGGAGGTTTCCATGTGGTAGCCTCTCATTAGCTATCCCTTGCCACTTTTCAACATGTGATTCGTCCATCTGGAATGTATGGCTTTCCCAGTCAGCTGCCAACGATCATGTGACATGCCTCTTGTACAATCATGTGCCATGTCACTTGTACCATCATGTTCCATGTGTCACCCTTGCAGTGGTGACACGTGTCATCCTTTTGATTTTTCCCTTTTACTTTTTGCAGGTTTGACTGGAACTTTGACCGCTCATAACTTTTGCATATGAACTCTATTTGAGGCAATTTTTGCATCGTTGGAAAGCTATCTTTAAGCTCTACGTATTGATGGAGTGTTTTTAGAGCATTTGGGACTTTTGAACTTTGAGCATTTCTTAACCATTTTGGACCTCTCTGGACGTTCTGGATCCTCCAAGACCTTTGTGAGCATTCTTGGATCAATAAGGATGGAGATCAAAACATTGATTCTCCATATGACCAACTCTCTGATAATGCTGGAATTTATCAGGAATTTGCTCAATGCTTTTATCCACTTTCTTTATTTCTTTATTAACCTCTAGAGTCTTCAAATTTTCATCAAGAAATCCTACACTCACAAATTAAATTGGTTTGGAGTAATCTAAAATATGAAATCTGTTATCTTTCTCAAATCCTAAGCCATGTCAATTCTTGTTGAATTGTAATTCTTCTCAGGCTCTAACAATCATCTTTGAAAGATCATTTTGTACTTCTTGATGTTATTCATAAATTCTTTATATGATAACTTGAAATTCACATCTATTGTGGTTTCTACCACTCTATTATTTTGTTTGTGACTCATCTTCAACGAGATTTTCCTTCATCAATTCACTATTGATGAATAATTTCATCTCATAACCTAGTATGGAATCCTCAACCTCTCTTTTATTGTATTTGTATCAATTATTTCCATAAGAACATTTGTGTCACAAGTAGCATCAAGCATTTGCACTAGATCATATGTGTCACAAGTAACATCCATGATTTGCATTGAGTCATTCATGTCACAAGTAACATAATCCTTTGTATGAGGTCATTTGTTTCACATGTTGCATCAACCATGTTCTCAATTTGGTGCTCCTTTTCTATTATTTTAGTTGAAGTGATTCAATCAATTTATCCTTTAGATCAATTTTATTGTGAGTCTCAATAACCCAATTATCCAATTCATGTAAATATTAATGCAGTTCTTTAATTTCTTGATTAGCGTTTTGCAAATTCTTTCCTCCTTTACCCATTTTAGATTTTGCACTTGTCACACTCGCTTGTACTCGCTCGCTTTCTTATTTGTTTTCTCATGTGTCATACTTGCTTTCTTTCCACTAACAATCTTAGGGTGTCAAGTAATATTGATAATGCAGCCCAAAGTGATCTTTTACAGTGATTAAAATTTTCAATTTAAGGCCTTGAATTCAATTTCAGGTAGGTATTTACAAGATTGGTTTTCGAAAGGCTTTGTGACTCCACCCTTTTTACAATTCAATGACTCAATTTCAATTACTCAACAAACTTAAGACCCAAAAAGACACTTGAGATATATTGTCTTGAAACATATTTTACATGGACCACAAATGATTATGACCTTTGAACTTTTGACAATGCTCAATGAAGATTTGAGGATTAAAGAACACTTAGTTCTCTTTGTTTTATGCTTTGAATGATCATTTTTTAATGTCTTGTTACTCTATATTATGGTGTTTAAATTACAAATTGCAATTGTGTTTTAAGTGTCAAAACTAGATAGAAAACATAATAAGCATCCAAGAAAATAAGCACAATTTACCCTAAACCCCCTTATTTTGATTTCAAGACGGGTCTAGAATAAAGATAAAAATATTTTTTAATTATTATGAATACCCTTAATGACAATAATGTTAATGACAATAATGTGGCCAAATACAATTCAAAGCCTCAAACATGTTTTCTCCTTCACAATACATTGATAAGACTTCAACTATGTTTTGTGGAAAAAATTATTGAAAAGACTCTTTAATGACCACTTTTTTTTGCACTAACTTGAAAGTCAAGTATAGACTAATATTAATTTGTTTAGTATAAATCAATATCACCCTCATTAGTAAATAAAAAAATATTATTAATCCCTTTATTCAAATTTCAAGTTAGATAAAAGTTTTAAGGGAAAAAGTAATGATTACAAAATATTACTATAACAGTTATGAAGTGCACAACATATTCTATTCTTCAATTACAAAAATAATGAAGTGAAACCTTTTGAATTAATGAAAATTTTAAATTTATATGCAAACTTCAAATTTCATTAACCCTTATAACTCTCATTTTATTAATTATGACACAAAGCTTTGATATATTTATATTTGAAAATTTACAAAATCACTTATAAAAATATTATATACTTCAATTACAAAAGTGAATGAGTGAACTCTCTTGAATTAGTGAAGATTTCAAATTTATATTGAGACTGCAAATTACATCAACCCTTATAACTCCCACTTTCTTAATTAGCCCAAAGCATCTAAATTTGAAAATTTGCAAAAGCATTTTTACAAGTGTATGTACTTTTTGTTTTTTATTACCTCCTTTTTCCGCACTTTTAAAATTTGCAATATCACTTGTAAAAATATTCTATATTTCAATTAAAAAACGAATGAGTAAACTCTCTTGAATTAGTGAAGATTTCAAATTTATACTGAGACTGCAAATTACATCAACCCTTATAACTCCCCCTTTTCTTAATTATAGCACAAAACTTTGACATATTTACATTTGAAAATTTGCAAAAGCACTTTTACAAGTGTCTTTGCCCTCTTTGTTTTTTATTACCTCCTTCCCCAACACTTTAACAAGTTTCTTTGCCCTTTTTGTTTTTTGTCACCTCCTCCTTTCCCCACATGATTTTAGAAAATTAAAAATAATGTATACATGACCAATACTTCATAAAGTAATTCTTCCACTTTTGGGGATAATGCTTCTACATGCTTTGTAAGTATTACAATAATGTGCACTATGAGATGCTCACTAACCAAAGTGCACGACTTCAAAGATGCATTACTTTAAAAAAATGCACACTTGCTATATTAAATGAATATGCACTTATGTGAGCACGTGTTGGAGATGGAGATGGCCATCGTGAGGAAAAATGTGAGCGCACTCATGACCTCACTGCGTGCCAAATCTGAAGGAGATCGTGGTATAGATTGATGGAGACACGTGGATCACATATTTAGAAGTAGATTAAAATGTTTTATTGCTCTTGGAGAATCATAATGAGATTTTGGGTTATTAGATTTATAATATAATCATGAATAATAATTAAGGGAATTTTGAGATAAAAGATAAATCTCAAAATAAAAATTTGTATTATCAAAATCAATTTTAAAAGAATTTATAGGATTTAAGATGATGATAGGTTAAATATTTTTGAATAAAAATGAAGAAAACTATTCTTTTAATCGTATTTTGACTTATTTCCTTAAAGGTTTATTGAAAGTTCAAGTGTAGGAACCCGTTGGATGCGGAATTAAATTCCACATCCAATGAGTAGTCACTCTACATACTTTTGGTAGACCCACAATGAGATAAACTGGAAATACATAGAAAAAATGTGTTTCTTTTACCCACTTTCCATACTTTTGGCAGACCCGCAATGAGATAAACTGGAAATACATGGAAAAGTATGCAGAGTGGGTACTCATTGGATATAGAATTTAATTATACATCCAACGAGTGCCTACACTTGAAATTTGAGTAAACCTATAAGGAGATAAGTCAAAAATACAATTAAAAAATTTAGTTTTCTTTATTTCTTGTTGAAAATTCATAACTCTTGTTTTATTATTTTAACTATTATTTTATTGTTTTTCTTAGGAGGCCCATTTTAGACCTGATATTTCCCCTAATTTACATTGGTAGAGATGGAAACTGGTTTCTTGAAGGTTGCATATCTGGATGTCGTTAACTAGTAGATCAAATGTATTGATCGTTATGTGTACATGTCACTTTAGATCTATGCAAATTTCTTCAAATCTATGATAAAGTCACTTGGGTCGCATTGAATTTGATTAGTGAAGTATCATGGATGCAATATAACTTGAATATTTAATCATGCCTCTGCGATTGCAAACTTTATTGTCATGCAAATATGTGGCCACATTCAAATCAAGTGTGCAAAAAATATTTTGGTTCCTCTTACATAAATGGCATCTAGCTCCATCAAGTGATTTTGATTGATATTCACAAATCAAAAGAGAAAATTAGAGACATGTTGTTGAACATGTTTGAAAATAAATAATGGAAATCATATATCTAATTCCCAATTGCACGATAGATCTAATACATCCTCATCCTAACATCTTTGATCAATTAAGGGATAGTGATACCAATCAATGGATGATGATGGCTAAACAACATCAACAACACCAGTTAATGAGGCTAAGATAACAAGAAATTCAATATCGTGTTGATCTAGAGATGCTTACTACATGGCTTCATTTAATTTATGAATCTCTCATACCTACATGGAGGCATTAATTTAATTTAGAAAATAAGATTCATGGTGTCAACAAATTACAGTGATGAGCATACTCTATGGTAGGTCTTTGATGATTGAAAATAGCTACGGTCTTTTATCTTCTTATATGATACAATTGTAACATCTTCATTCTTTCATCCATGGTCCATAAACTCACTTGATCTACAAACAATTGTTTCCTTTATCGTAGCCTTCTTTCTTCACAACATTGGAATCTTTATCATGGCTCATCATCTACCATGGTTCTCCATGGATTTTTCATCAAATTTCAAAATTTAGTCCTTCTAGATAACTCCCATAGGTTCATCCATGCCCTAAGAACCATATAGCTTGCTGAGAACACACCTATCCTGAGAGGGGGTGGGGTGTAAATAAGTATAAGACAATTTTTTACTTTTTCAAGCATTCATCAACCATAAGAAAACAATCACATATTAACTACAGAACATGGAACACAAGATTTACATGGAAACCCTTTTGGGAGAAAACAACAAACATTTTCTTTATAATTCTTTGTAGGCACCAACCTACTATTACAAATATTTGTAGGCACCAAACTACTGGAGACATCAATCCCCACTGATACAAATGTTGGTAGGAACCAACCTACTCTTAAAAATCTTCATAGACAACAATATACTGGAGACACCAATCCTCATCACTAACCATCAACTTAGCAAGAGACACCAATCTATTTTAGATCTTCGTAGACTCCAATATACTGGAGACACCAATCCCTACTGCCAAGCACCAACTTAGCAAGAGACACCATTCTCTTACAGATCTTCGTAGACACTAATCTACTAGAGACACCAATCCCCACCGCTAAGCACCAACTTAGCAAGAGACATCAATCTCTTATAGATCTTTATAGACACTAATCTACTAGAGACACCAATCCACACCGCTAAGCACCAACTTAGAAAGAGACATCCATTTCTAAGTTACACCAACCTTCACTGAGTTTTCTTTATATTTCTACCTTCACCATGTCTACTCGTTGCTTATTCCTTTCCTAGGTATACTCATTGCTTCTGCTTTCACTAGGTTTGCTCACTCTGCCTTTACCAAGTCTAACCAAAATTTGAATTTCCAAATGGCAACTTTGACAAAGCTTGATGTTGTGGACCTATTCCAAATAATTAGCTTGTATAACATGCCATGTATTCAATTACATGAGGTACTTTTGTATGTCTCCTCTGTCTCTGTTAAATCTCAAGGTATGAAACATCCTAGAAAATAAGTTATAGCAAAAGTGTTGATTTTCCTAGATTCAAACCTTGGTACGCTATGATACCATGTTGATTTTACCACTTCAACCCATCACCCGACATTTAGCTCAAAATAAAATTGCTTTATCTACTAAAATCACAACTGAGTAATCAACTAAACATGTAGTGGAAGCATAAACTAGGAAACCAAAAATCTCACACAAAAGACACCAATATTTTTGGATATAAACCCTTGGGGAAAATCCCAGAGGGAAAACCAATACTTAGATGCTTTTATTAAGGTCAAATTAGGGCTCTCGTAACAAGGAAAATGGCCCACTAAGAGAATATACCTTGGACAAAAACCTGGCAATGCATGTGTTGTTGTGAAACCTTATACTAGAATGCTTTTCGAGGTGTACGCGAATGTCCTTCAGAGAACCCACATACATACATGATTGTTTCCATTAAAACATGCGTACATGTACGAAAACTTAGAACGACAAACTCCATATGATGCACCCTTTTTCGGTGGCTTCTATTAGCTAAAACCCACCTGCGGTTGCCTCTGCTCTCTCTTCTCCTTGACCTATATGACCTCTAGATGGACATCCTTCACCACCTATCCGAGATCTTGAATCACAGTCCTTCGTGATCCAACCCTCTCTACATCAACACTTGGACGAACTCTCTTCACCTAACCAATGAGATCTCCTCACTCATGTGTAAGAAAAAGTGTGTCTTTGCTTCTACACTCCTCACACTAGAAAAAGTCCTTCTTCGCTATCCTCAACCTTGTTCTCTCACCAAAATTCTCGACCTTGATCTCTCACCAAAGTGTCCCACAAGTGTATCTCACACAAGTGTCTTCCTCCTTCACCCTAGCCTTTATTTTACAATAATGAGTTATAATCTAAACCTAATCTCCAAAGTGATTGACAACTAATATTACTTCTCACACTCACTTAAGATTTACATGCTTAGATTATATGCTAATTCATTTTATCACTTTCCTTAAATAACTCAACATACTAATAAAAACACTTTTACTTTAACTACTCCTTTAACTAAAGTAAACTCAAGGATAGAAGGCTTTCAAAGACTTCCATCGGTCTGATGCTACCACTAACATCAACACTCCCTCTTAGCGATGAAGGTACTTCTCCCACCTGGAGTTGGCTCTATCTTCGCTACCAAATTTTCTACCATGCATGCTCTCCAATCCACCTGATTGGATACTCCCTCTAACATGGAAATTATCCCTGCCATCATGTTCTGACCTTTCTCCGAAGAATCATTGCCTTTGAACATGCTCTTAGAAGCCTCCTTCTTCTGAGCATCCTACATGACCATCTCATACCATGACTCTTTATTGAAAAACTTGGAAAGCTGCTCCTTCCCATCTGAACTTGAAGGTAGACTCCCTCTGAGTTGCTCAACCTTCAAATCTACATGTTCCTTATTCTCTGTCACTTTGTTGCTTTCCACTGCTCACATAGGCTGGACCTTTATCCTATATAATTTTCTCTCTCTAACTCCTAGAACAATTTTTGTGCCTGAGCTAGATCCTTTGGGCTTGATTAGTGTCTTTGCATCCTAAAATGCTACATAAAATCCCTTCTTCTCAATCACTAGGGATGAGAGCACATTCCTCCTGAGTTCTGGGACCCACAATACGACCATCACTCTTAACACACCTCCTAAGTCCATATGGAATGGCATTGTTCCAGATCCCTTTACTACATGCTTGATCCCCATACCAAGTTCCACATGCATCTCTGATTCAGACTCTGTGAAGCTCTCAAACAACTCTCATGCTCCTGTCATATGACATGTGGCTCCACCATATATCAACCATGCACCAGTTGATATGGTGCCCAAGAAAGTCTAGGAAACAAGCAAGAACTTTGTTTGTTCAAACTTCTTGCAAAACTCATCCAATTAATTCTTTTCCAACGTAGCTACCTCTGGTTGTGTTTCATTTCCACCCTTCTTCCTGTGTGGACATTGCCCTGCATAATGCTCAAACTTGTGACATGCAAAGCACTTGAATTTTTTCATGTCCTTCTTCTTGTCAACTTGAGAGGTAGACTCTCCACTAGAAATATTCTTGAACTTTCCCTTTCTTGAATGGCTGGAAAGAGCAAGATTCTCATCATCATTCTTGTGTCAACCTTCGTTCAGATCTTCATCTCAAAGTTCCTCTTGAAATAAGTCATCCTACAACCTTGACCGATCATGGAGTGTTTCTCTTGCCATGATTCCTTTGAAGAATTGTGTCCACTCACTCATGAATCCTTTCAGCGCCATCCTCACCTACTTTGAATCAACCACTATCTCCCCAATTGCATCAAGTTCATCTCGAACCTATCAAATCCAAGTGAGATAACTTGTCACCATATCTAATCCTGTCATCTTCATGTCCCATGGCTTCTCTCTCAACACCATTTTTTGATTCTCATGATTTCTATGAAATAAACTCTTCATAGCCTCCCACATGTCCCTAGCAGTCTTCTTTCCTGATAAATGAGGGTTAAGTGATCCATCACTCCATCTAGAATGATGCACTCGGATTTCACATATTCTTGATTATGGATGACCAATGCGACTACATCTGTTGGTGGAGTTATCTGAGTATTAGCAAATTCTTAGATCCCATTCTCCATCAACACCAACATGATTCTCTCCTTCCAAGGAATATAGTTGGAAACCCCATCCAATCTATCCTCGAATCGTAGTCTAGTTTCCATATCCAAGATCTGATATGATAACCCTCTACTAAAATTGCCTCTTTACTGACCTATATGGCCCTGTACGTGACTATCACCAATCATCCCATGTATGTATGTGATTGTCACCACTGTAACCCACGCATGTACATGACTATAACCGCTACATCCCATGTATGTATGTGAGTGTGCTCACAACCTCCCACATTTGTATGTGATTTCCCCTTCTATGACCCGCGTACACCTCCATATACCTACCAAAACCCATGTCATTCCTCAGTATTGTTGTTTCCATTAAATCCGTCCTTCAATTTCCACCTCCTGGTTATAGATCTGACTAGATCTCCTTGCAACTACTAATATTTGTGCTCTTGTTTTCCTCTCAAAGCCTTGGTTGTGATACCATGTTGATTTTCTTGGATTCAACCCTTGGTATGCTCTGATACCATGTTGATTTTACCACTTCAACCCAACGCCTGACAGTTAGCTCAAAATAAAATCACTTTATCTACTAAAATCAAAACTAAGTAATCAACTAAATATGCAGTGGAAGTATAAACTAGGAAACCAAAAATATCACACACAAGACAACAATATTTTTGGGTATAAACCCTTGGAATAAACCCCAAAGGGAAAATCGATACTTGAATTATTTTAGTAAGGTCAAATCAGGGCTCTCGTAATAGGAAAAATGGACCACTAAGAGAATATACACTACAGACAAACCTGGAAATGCATATGTTATTGTACAACCTTGTACCAACATGCTTTTCGAGGTGTACATGACTATCCTTTAGCAAACCCACGTACATGACTATCTCCATTGAAAACCATGTACATGTATGTAAACTCAATATGAAAATCTTTGTATGGAGCACCCCTTTCATGTGGCTTCTATCAGCTGAAACCCACTTGCAACTACCTCTGCTCTCTCTTCTCTTTGACCTGTATGACCTCTAAATGGACGTCATTTTCCACCTATCCAAAATCTTGAATAACAGTCCTTCATGATCCAACCCTCTCTACGTCAATACTTGGATGAAATCTCTTCACCCAAATAGTGATATCTCCTCACTCATGTGTAAGCAAAATTCCTTCTTTTCTTCTGCACTCCTCACAGTAGAAAAAGTCTTTCTTCGCTATCCTCGACCTTGGTCTCTCACCAAAAGTCTCGACCTTGATCTCTCACCAAAGTCTCCCATAAGTGTCTTTTTCCTTCACCCTATCCTTGCTTTTATAATCATGAGTTACAATCTAAATATAATCTCCAAAGTGATTGATGGTTGAGATTACTTCTCACACTCACTTAATATTTACATGCTTAGATTGCATGCAAATTAATTTTAGCACTTTCCTTAAATAACTCAACTTATTAATGAAAACACTTTTACTTTTATTATTACTTTAATTAAAGTGAACTCAAGGATAGAAGGATTTCAATGACTTCCACATGCTATAAACATGCTAATGCGGAAGTGCCTATCCGATGCTACCACTAACATCCACAAAAATTGCCATGTTGACTTGTTTGAAATTGATTCCAGGAGCATTCAAGAACCCTAACTTCCATGGATCATATATCCAAAATTATAGTGAACCAACATCTGATATTTTTATCACATGTACACCAATATCTCTCCTATATCTCTACAAAATCTCAGGGTCAAAAACATCCCATAAAATAAGTTATAGCAAAAGTGCCAAGATGACCTGTTTGAAACTAATTTCAAGATCATTCAAGAACCCTAACTTCCACAAGACATCTCTAAAAGTATAAAACAACATATATTACTTTGATCACATTTACACCAAGATATCTCCTCTGTCTCTACAAAATATCAGGGTTTGAAACATCACAAAAAAATAATTTATAGCGAAAGTTCCAAGCTGATGTGTTTGAAACTGATTTTAGGAGCATTCAGGAACCCTAACTTCCATGTGGCATATCTCCGAAAGTATATAGAACAAGCATATGATATTTTTACCACATGTACACCAATCTCTCTCCTCTAACTTTGCAAACTATTAGGGTCTGAAACATCACAGAAAATAATTTATAGGGAAATTCTCAAGATGCCTTGTTTGAAACTTGTTTCATGAGAATTCAAGAACCCTAACTTCCACAAGGAATATCTATGAAAGTATAGAGAACCAATATATATAATGTTTACCATAGGTACACCAATATATCTCCTCCGTCTCTTCCAAATCTCAAGGTACAAAACGTCCTAGAAAACATGTTATTGCGAAAATGCCAAGATGATCGAAAATTGATTTCACCATTCAATCTTTTGCTAATCCATTTTTCACACACTCACTGTATCTCAATGATTTCTCTTTTTATATTTTTTAATAACCCTTCATGAAGGAATATGTCCCTTAATTAAATAATTAATTTTCAATACCATGGGACAATACCTCGAATTCCATGGGAAAATACCCTAAACTGATGTGTTTAAAACCACCATTTCACCTTTTACTTTTTCACATGCACCCCTTTTTTAATATACTTGTATACCTATATATATATAAATCAATCTTGGAAATGTTGTGTGTATATTAATTTCATAATATGACATTAATGACATCATTAATTCTTTGACATCGATGACAACAATTCCAACAATCTCTCCCTTTGTCATTGATGACAATCATGCAATGAAATACATAGTCCACTAGGCATAGAAATAATTCTCCCCTTGTTTGCAACTCTCCCAGAAATAGAGAGAATTCTCCCCCTTTGAAATCAATGGCAAAGGGATGCTCCCCCTGCACTTGTGTTTCTCCTTAAGCACTTAGTCAAAACTCCAGTCGACTGTCATGTCAGATACATCCTCGGTCGACCACTTCCAAGGCAATCATGAGTAAGTAAGAGGAAAGTTGCACGATTGTACAACTGATGATACACAATGATATAAAGTCCTCAAACATATAGTCAAATGATTCCATGAACATCCATCAATCCAACCACAATCTATCCTAGTAGTTGACATTGGTCCACAATTATGTCTTTCATGTCTCTTCTGCAAATATCTAAAAGCATGATTTTCATTCCTTCGATTTTTATGGTGAGGATTGTTGGCCTCCATTTTTGCCATCTTTTCAACATTTAAAAGTCAAATATATGTTAAATCTTTGATTATAATTTTTAGATTTTACATCAAAACATCTCCTTCTAGCTTCAACTTTAAGTCATCAAATTGCTAATCAAATTCTCAATCGAATGAGGTAAAATTCTATGCATTTTAAGCATTTTTATTTTTTTAACAAAGGAATTGAATTTCAAATAAATTTCATTACTAATGGCAAATTCCTAGCTTGTCCTTTTTCGTAGACTTGTTTCCCGCACCAATTCCAAGCTTCACATACATGTGAGTACCCAGATTGAGATTGATCACATGGGTTTTGGAGGACTAAGTTCCAGCATGTATTGTGACCTATCGGTTTGCTCCTAGCTCAAACATGGCGGTCTCTAGGAATGGACATGGGTTTTCAATAAAAAAACGTGATAAATTTGCAGCAATTAACTTCCAGCATGATTCTCGAGATAATGAGGACGAATCTCCAAATTTTGGAACATGGGTTTTGTGGGGAAGGACCTCATTTAGTTTACAAGCAAATAGATCTTCAAAATCACTCATGGGAAGATCTCCAAAATCAGACACGACTAAGAAGTTATAGAGGTTTTCCTAAATTGAGTTTGCCCAAATTTTATGTGTGGCTCATTTTTGCCAAGTTCGAGACAACAATTTTATTTCTTTCCTATCTTTGTCAAAGACCATCTTTGATTACAATTGATCTTGTTGTAAGAATCTATGTTTTGATATTTCTTGTATCTTGTCACTGGAATTAGGTAAACAATTTACCAGTTTGATGGGCATATCTTTTAATCTCTCTTGTATATATACATGTACTATAATAATTGAGGGAGAGACAAGATAATGTTGTTGTAATTCCAAGATCAATACATATTTGTTGTTCCGACACCATTAAACTTTGTGTTTTATTTCCATATGATGCAAGTGTTGTAACTTTCATTTTTACTATGTTTTAATACAAGCTCGAATTTAATTAATGGTGCATATCAGTTCATGATCTCTTGAGTTCCTTTCACTCACGGCTAGGATAGGCAAGGGCCCACCTCTCCTCGGGATGTTGAGCTAAGTGTACAATGTTTAGTCTAGATTGTTTTTTTTTTCCAAATTTCATTTATATTGCAATATTTAACATGTGTTAATTTCATTAATATATGTGCAATGATAACTTTATTCTGTATCAGATCACTTTGGTAACTCCACATAGAATTGCATTATGAGATGTTTGATAATAGAGGTATTTTCACATATTGATTACATTATTTAATTGTTGATAGTTTTAACCCTGAGATAGATCCACCGGTGGTTGGTTGGTTTGGTTTGCATAACTGTTCTATGTCTAATTAAAATTCTTTTACAATTTCAAAGTTGGTTTGATCATTGCTTGCTACACCATGTGAATGTAAGCCAAGCAATTTGGGCTCTATAGATGGGAGACACTCAAAAGCTAGCAAGTTTGAGGTATACACACATGAAATACACATTCTATCCCCAGAGATAAATAAAACCAAATGGGTTGGTGGTTATGTAATGTGGCAACATTGTTCACATCGACACAAGCATCCTATCAAGTCAAGAAAGAAGGATCACTTCACTGACAAAAGGTATTTATCCAATGACTGGTATATTCTTTCAAGCCCTTTGCTGAATTTTTTCCCAATGAACCATAGTTCAATGAAATCTCATCTTTGGTTGAAATTAGGAGCATAAAGGCCATGTCGAGTCTTTGGTGCCCATCATAATTGTTTTGCTTTAACTGATAAATGTATTGGAAGTGCTCCTTCTTTGTCCTCTTGACACTCCACCATATTGAAATTCCTATAAATAAGATAGGGAGAATCAGGGATTTCATCAACCATCCAACACCAAAAGGGTTCACTCTCACCAGCATCGTTGAAGGCATAGATGTTGTCCAACCCTAGAAGTTGGTCTTTTAGGTTAAGAAGGATCCACACATTTCTTTGGGAAGGATCAGTGCCTCACTTAATGACAACACTAAATTGTGGAGAGACTAGGATTACTACTCCCCCTTTTCTTTCAACGTGATTTGAATAAAAAATATTATCCCCGGGCCAAATGACTAACAACGCAATACAAAGCATAAAAACAACAATTTTGACCTCTTGTAAACACAAAATATATGTCTCGACTAGACAAGTCAACAACTAGTAGACAATGTGTTTTTTGTCCCGGTCATTTAAGCCATGGACATACCGAGAGGTCACTTTTGTTAAAAACTAAGGACATCATACATCTTCGCCTCATTGTCCTTGAGGTCCCAAAGAGTTTTGAAGGAATTGCCAGAGGACATATTGCTAGTCCAAAAGTTTCCAAGGGTAGCATGTTTTGGCTGCTTGGGGAGGCCATATGCATAAACATATGCAATTTCTCGAGAGTTCAAGAGAAACAACAAAGATTAGGCTCATTAGATACCACCACTCGCATGCATGGAGATAAAATAAGTATTGGAGGTTTACAGAGATAACAACCTACTAGTGTCAATTGTAGACGAGACCTTGAAGGCTGAAGCTTAAGAGATTGGGTTTTCGCACACTAAATATTATTATTAACTAATTGTCCCCTTAGACACAACTTTTGTCCACATACCTTCACTTGTTTTGGGAAACTACAAAGCTTTGGGAGAAGGAGGACCTAAGAGGGTGAGACCATTTCAGTTTTAGATTGGATCATGACCAAGCAATCTCGAATGAGATTGTCTAGGCTTTGGTAGTGAAATCAAGTATTAGTAAAAATTATATAGCAATTTGGTTGGTGATGCACTCGATTACAAATATTGATGTACATGGATTACTTCAAGGCTAGGGAGAGGTTCACCCGCACATAAATGCGGTGTTGAGACCAAGAGTTGAAATATTGCAGGTTCTTCACAAATAAACTCCCCCCCAAAGGAGAGGCAATTCATCACAGGGCTAGAAAATATTGCATGGGAAAACCTAAGTAATTTACACAAAGTCGGCAGACAAGTTGTGCTACTTTATCAACCAAGAAGTCATGGTTCCAATCATCAAGGACCACCATAATATTCTTGCATATTCAAGAATCTTGATTCATAATATCCTTCACATGAGAAGGGTCACTAAACTAAAATAAGAAAAAATCTTAATTAAGCTATGCATGTGTGTCCAGTGCCAACCATTGGAATCCCATACCTTTTGAGCCCATTTTCAAATGATCGCTTCAAATTTCATTATTCCAACTTTAAAGTAACCAAGAATATAACATGTTGAAAACTCATGACATAGATTATCATTCTCAAGATCAAAGAATTCGATAGGAAGAATTGAGTCATTACCTTAAGATGCACCTTCAAGACAAACTTTTGCTAGTCATGGTTGCAAATGATGATGAAAAGGTCATGCTATGCCATCTATACCTAACCATATGACAAAATGTTATTTTCCCAATAAGACAAAAAGGCCACATTTATTGCTCAATTGACAATATGATCATACTACACATGAGAAGTGAACACAATCTTCAAGCCATCTATCTTTAAAATATTTTAAAAAATATATTTTTTTTCTAAATTATTTTTCATATACTTTTTAAAAAATTCAATAAATATTCCCTAAATTTGTTATTAGTCCCTGCTATGGGACTATAGCAATGAGTTTGCTTTTGATATGACATTGATGTGACATTAACTTTCCTTTTACCATAAATTTGTGTATGCAATGTAATGTTTAACATATGAAAAC
>CBVK0100670887.1:0-15814 GCA_900067695.1 Picea abies | reverse complement strand
ATGATACTCATGGCATTGATGTCATTGTCCTTGAACTTCTCCATAACTACAACAATATGATGTTCCTTCTCTTTTCCTTCCTCAAACTTTGGTTCCACGACCTTTCCTTTGAAGATATCCAACACTTTAGTCTTGTAAAGGATGATGTCAATCCTTTTGTTCCATGATATAAATTTAGAATTCTCTTCTAACTTGTTTTATGACTTCATAGTGTAATGCATGACTACTTTGACTTGGTCAACCTTTGAATTTTACCAAAAACTCAAACTTGACGTCCTAGCTTACTGAGAGTATTGGGAGGTGCGCTAGGTTAGGGTGCACTCAAATATCCATAAATTAGGTCAATCTCTTCACTTAAGGTGATTTAACAAGAGGGTTAGGGTTTCGTTGATGCATCAAAACATTTGATTGCAATTGCAACTATAACTTTGCAAAATCCTCCCATTATATCTTCCAGCAATTATACTATCTGAAGATAGTGTGGGCCCATAACATGTTAGAAATAATAGGTGTGCTCGTTTAACCATAGAAAATATAGCAATATTGTCACTCAACCATAGGTCGAAGCCACCCCAAGCACCTTAACATTGACATATCTTGAATAATTCTGGAAGCGAACCCTAGATCCAAAAGCGAATCAAGGTAGTGTACCACTCTCCATAGCTATAATACCAAGAATAAATTCCAAACCATAACCAAGAGAAAGTCCAAGCGTAAAACCAAAAATACTAGTTGCAGTAGTTGCAACTGCAGTTACTCTCCAAACTTGCACACTTACTAAATTTCTATAGTTGCAAGCTGTGTGTGTACAAATGATCTCTGGCATAATGTATTTATACTTATGTTTCTTAGCTGGTTGGGCTGACTTATATTTATAGAGCCTAAAGACTCAATATTAATTATTTTCTTTAGTCGGCTTGTCTTCTAGGGTTATGTCCAATTCTTTAGGGTTTCTTCTTGCTTCCCAGAATATCCTATTCTTGTCAGGGTTACACATGGAGGTTAATACCTCTTGAATATACCATAATATCAACACATAGAAGAGAGACAAGATTAAAACTTTGGACTTCGAAACATAGACATTTTTTCATGTATTTTTTAAAGATAGGTTGAAATTTGGTAACTACCTACAATATCTCTCAAATTCGGCACCCTTCTAGTGCTTTGAAAAAGGACTAAAAATAATGAGCTCCAGATTCTTCTTTGTTTGCAAAGGATATTACTATCACTCCTTCTTCGTTTTCAATTTCCTAGATCATGTTAAGGCTCTTTTAGAAGTTAGTGTACTAATGGAAAAACTTGGAGTTATTGTCTACAACCTTCAACCACAGAGTTCGAATCCTTAAGCTCCAAGATTTATCTTCTAATTCTAGCAGAGAGTGTTGAGTGGCTTCTAAGTCCTTGAGTAGCCCGATTTGAGTTTTGTACATAGATCGCTCACCCAAAATTCAATTCAGATTCATAATGTTTTCTACCTTTTCACACAATTGTCTCTTATTATGAGCATTGTATATTTTGAGCCAATTTTTAATGGATTTCTTAACCCTAACAAGATTCTTAGATAACTAGAACACCATCAATTGATCTCTAGAGGAGTCCAATGGTTTCCAATAGATTTTTAAAATAAACAAAAAATCTTTTTCTTCCATCTAAATGTGGTTGAATTTGAAAGGGATAGGGGGCAATTCTGATTCCGACTTGATCTTGAGGACTATCATCCTATGGTTAGAAATCCCTCCTTCACCCACCGATGAGTTTACTAAAAGAATAGATGAAAATAATTTTTCGAAAGAAGAAAATATATCCAACCTTTTAGAGACAATATCTTTTCTAGTTCGCAAATTGCACCAAGTGGGATCCAACTTCACTAGTTCGATATCTACCAGATGATGGGTTCTGAATAAGAGATAAATAATCCTTTTTGCGAGTCCATTATAGGAAAATCATCCCAAACTTATCTCCAAGAGATGGTAAAGTTAAAGTCTCCTCCAACCATAGTGTAAGGGACATTGAACATGCATGTAGAATCCAAATTCTATCAGAATGGGATTCTATTAGCATAGGGTCCATAGATGTTTAAAATTGAAAATTGAGGAAAAATACCTTCACATAGATCCCCATCGGGATAAGATCCCTCTTGAATTTCCTTCAATGTCAATGGAACAAAATGACCAGTTCTTTAACCACAACTCTACAATACTCATGACTTTAACTCCAGAGCATTTATTTTCTTGAATAAGCATAACATTGCCCTATCCCATGGCATCCATAGCTATGAAACATTATCTTCCAACAATATATATTTTGGTGCCAAACCCTATCCTTGAAAACTAGGTCTAGCAAGTCAATCAATCCATCTCTCACATTAATCTCGATCTATATCCAAGCCCATCTTCTATCAACTTTGGATTCTCAGTTTGGCTCGAGCCTAATAAAGACTATGAGATTATTCTTGATGGCCTATAATTCTTATATGGACCAAAACCTAATGGGGAGTCTCAGTAATATGAGCCAAACCATCATAATGTTTACAAGATCCTACTCAGGATAAAACAAAATGGTATAATTTCAAAAAAACATAATCGAAGGTCCCCAATTCCATTTATTTTGCAAAAGCACTATGCAATCATCCATCTAATGAAAGATGCAATAAATCCATCCCCTTCCCATGACATGGAACTGAGGGATATAACCTAATCACAACTGCCAATAATTTTCCGTCCAGACCCTTAACGAAGCATCTCCTACAACCTTCCCTTAGAATCTCCCAATGAGGGTTATGTCTGCATATCATGTAACTTCCATGACCTAACATCTCAAACTCCAATCATTTGGAATTTCTAGCCCTGGCTTTCATATAGTTTATTTTTTTATTCGATTGGGCTATCGATCCTGATTTCGAGTGTGACATCCCCCAAAATAAAATATTTTTGAAAATTTAAAATTGCTTGAAATTTATTCTGTTTTTAGTAAATTCGAATTTGGAAATTTTCTTCCATTTATGGCAATTCTAAATTTTGAATTTGTTATTTGTAATAAATTATTATGACTACTAGGTAGAGATCTGATTTGACCCAACTAACTATTTGATAATGACACTTGTATAAAAACAACATATTTTATATTGATTGTAGGAGGACAAATGGAACAACCATGTTAAAAGTATCTAACCATGACTCCATGAGTGGGGAACACGTTGGAACTACCCCTAGGCTGATTTTTACAAGTGGCAAATCAGTGATTTGGCCATTGGCAGCCCCTAAAAATCAGGGATTTAGAAAGCTGTGAAAATTCCCAAGGGAGGGAAAAATACCTAGGCAAATTGATAAATAAACATATGTGAAGAGGCAGGATGCTGCCAGGTATGTTGAGAAAAGAGACTGATTTGTTTTCCTTGTTGTTATGAACACTGAATGAGTGTGAGGCAAGAAGGATCTACCTGAATTGAAGGACATTATTGAAGAGGAGTTTCCAAGTTCGCCCTCATGGGTTCATGGTCAGGCTAGGGGGTGAATTGGGCCAGTAGTTTTGGCTACCCTATTCTATAATTGGGAGGAACGTGGCTGTTCCTTTTGTCTTCCCATGAGTTTGGTTCAGATATGTTAAATTCATCCTCCCTTGTTTTTGAATAATTTTAGATATCTGATATTATGCATCTGTTGGCATTAAGTTGAATAATTTCCATGGATGATATATGTTCACCTGTCTGATGTTATAGTCAAAAGTTAAAAGTATTCTTGTTAGAACTACCTGCGTACACCTGAACTTGAAAGAATATATGAATATTTAGGAATTGAATAGTTTGTATATACATTACATAACAACTCGTATATCTATATATCTATATATCTATATCTATATATATATATATGATTAGAGTTCATTATATGCTATAGGTACAATGGCATTAATATGGGTTCTGTATGATATATATTGGATAGTCATCTATTCTATTCAAGAGATATAGTTATATTACTACTATAAGGGTGAACCATTTCCATTACAGGTCCCATGTACGAGTGTACAGATTTATGAACAACACCTATTGACTGCAATAGAAATTAAAATTAAACCTGGGTAGTGAATGAAATTTCTAATTACTGTGTCTGATTCGAGCTTAGGATAGATCTATTTTCTGTCGAAAACAATCAATTTCATATCGCAACTTCCGAAACTTTAAGTTCAGGTAATAACTCTACCATTTATGAGAGCATCATGAGTCGTATGAATTCTTTAAAAGGTTTATTCCTGTAACATACTTTCAAAACACTATGCAAATATTTATAGAAAACTAGACAAATATCAGAGGTTTTATAATCCTTGTTAATGGTACAGATTTAAGGACAGAAAACAATTTAGGGTTTACAAAATATCAAATACCCTTACGACTATGGTCAGGGATATATATATGCAAGTGTTCATTCAATAAATATTATACGAAATGGCGTAGAATTAGTATCATACTTTTATGAAAGGATTATGCTAGAATCAAAACATAGTACCATAGTCACATTACAACGATAAAAAAACTAAGGTTTTCTTAATACACAAGTTGTAGATTTCAACTATGTCGATTTGACAAGAAAACAAAGAAAATGATAAACTCAGACTTTCTCACATTCGTAAATAGGGTTTTTAGTTACAAAAAAATTAGAGTAAACTCGTAACAACACAGATAAAGATCAGTCTGAAATACTATAGATCCAGGATGAAATATCATAAGAGAAACCATAATATTTTTACTATCAACACTCGTATAATTATACCAAAGTTCTACGATGCCAAACGAATTTGAAAGAGGGCTACAAGAAATGGAACTAAAATATCATTCTTAAAATCTTTTCATAAATGTCGAGAAAAAAATTCATTATAGGAAAGGAATTCTTCCTTCGAATAATTATTAAAAGAAACTATAGTAAGGAATAGATTTGATTTGAGAAATCAGACAAAAGTTAAAATTGATTCTCGGAATTTGCCTGTGAGAAGGGGTAACGAAGTTAAAAGCTAACACACAGCGAATTCCATTTACAGAAATGGTTCCATAGCTGAATTCTTCTATCTCCAACTGTCTAAGTCTATCCGACAGGAACAAAATGGAACCCGAGTACCTTTTGAAGGGATGTGATCCTTGTACATGCCTCCTCGCGTAGTCGAAACCCCTGCACAAGAATTACAAAGAATAGCTTTAGATTTTGAATAACAGGAAATACAAATAAAATAAAAGGTCAAGGGGCCACACAAACATAACCCGAACATCTTTAAAAATAGTATTTTGGTTGTCGAGGAATTTTGAGGAATATGGATCGATGAACCCTCTTTTCTCTTCATGGTCCGAACAAAAATAACTACCAGAGAGGTTCTAGTTTTATAAAATAATTTGGTTTGACATACAGAAGTATCTAAGGCCCTAACACAGTCAAACATTCAATTTCTTTTCGATGAAATATAATCCTAGACTAGTAATGAAGGAACGACGAATGCGAGAGGGGAGAAAGAAGGACCTATGGACAAGAGACATGATAATATCGTAATAGAAGACGAGAAAAACATAGAAAGCCTATAGTAAACAAAAGTAATTATCTCGTTAGGATAAACACTTATCGAATAGGAAATATGAGAGACGTTCCAAGCTACCATGCCCATGTATAATAAAGTCGAGAAAATAGAAGTAAGATGCAGTAGTATAAACTTAGAGCAGACCTAGCACCAAGAGAAAAATGAGTCATGGCGGTTAACCTAAAACACAAACCCCGAGCCTATTGAGTGGGATGGGAATGCTGAGGAGATGGACCATGTGACAACAATGATGTGGAGTGTCTAGGTTGGGTGAGGGTATAGGATGACTCTCATCACCTCCACTACCATTAATGGCTGAGTAGAGATTTAAATTCGATTGTCGTCACATCTAGTCACATTTAATATTGGAGAGGACAAGAAAAGACCTCCTCACAAACCCTTTGGACTAGTTCAGTTAAATATCAGTGGTTGGAGTCAATTAAGTCAGGAAAGGGTTTAACTAACTGCCACTTCAAAATCCAATTCCAAATAATAATTATTGGGTTATGAGTCTTAGTCAACAGTTTAATTCCAAAAAACCCTCCAGTTCGGGATCACCTTTATCAATAGTAAAACCAATAGGTTTAACACTCAAACAATTATTTTGACCCCTTCTTTGTGTCTCTATAGTTTTCAGGGTTTGATGTTTAGGCCTGAATGCATTATGAATGTGGATGTTAATCAATGGGCCAAAAACCAAAGTTTTATGCCTATGCCTAATTTTCACTTCCACAAAGTATTAATTTGTAACCATTTACTAGAACAAGTATAACTTAAATGAATATGGAAGAGTAACACTAGATGGTGGAAAGAGACACTGAACGCTCAGGGTATCACGGTTTTAAATGTTAAGGTTTTAAATCTATCATATAGCCTTAATAGCATAATTCTCTTAAAGAAAAAAAAAAATGACGAAATTGAGGTTTATTAGATATGGTATCAAAGAAAAAAGTTACAACACTAGGCCTGAACAGGACCACTTTAGTTTCTTAATAGATATTTGTTTTTATATATAAACTAATAAGCATTTTGGTTACAAACAAAAAGCTCTTTCTGTTTTGGTGATTCATTATGGAAGCTCGGGACAATACAAAAAATGGGATGGAAGAAAATCCACAGCAAAGACCTCCTGGAGATACAAGGCAAAACAGTGACAGAAGCTCACCCACGAAAGTGTTGGAAACAATGAGGAATCTTATTTTTGAACTACAGGTTTTTAAAGCCAGCAATGAAAAATTGAAGAAGGCACATCAAGAACACCAAGAGATAAATGAAGTCTTGTTGTGCAGTATCGTGACCAAGAAAATCTTAAAAGATAATAATAATGATGAAGAAGTTAGTAAGAGAGCCTCCAAGAACTCAAGAATAGAAACAGAAAAAGGAGGCAGTTCGTCTGAAGGAATACCTTCAACTGAAGACAAAGCTAAATAAGACAGAAAAAAAAAACAAGTAGACCACCTTAAAGGAGAATTTAAAAAGATTAAACCAACTACCTTTGATGGAGAATCCAGGACGGGAGAAGAAGCTGAGGCATGGTTGTTGGACATCAAAAAATACTTCCAGATATACAACTACTCTAGAAACATGAAGGTCAGAATGGCCATCTACAATCTGAAAGGGAAGGCCATCATTTGGTGGCAAGACCTGAAATTGGCCAAGGGCCTAAAGGAGAAATAGTTGGAATGGTCTGACATTAAAATGTATTTCAAGAAACAATACCTTTCAGAAAGTTATTATGAAAGGAAGACAAAATAATTCTATGATTTACGACTTGGACAGATCGCAATGGAGGACCTTATAAATAAATTTCTAGAACTGTCAAGATTCGTACCGTACATCTGGGAGGATAAGGTAAAAATTCAGCGATTTCTAAGTTGTTTACCACAGTCCTACAAGGACAAAATTGAGTTTGACAACCCCAAATCCTTGAGTGAAGTATTCAGGAAATCACAAATCTGCTATGACCAGTATAAATAGCGAGTAGAGTTTTCTAAATCCTAGAAGGATAAGAAACAATATCGAATGAACCAACGAAAAAGGGGTGCTAGCCATATCCTTATCGAAATACAACAAAAAATTTTCCGAGAAAGGATTTTCACTCCAATCATCCAAATACACAAGGTAGTGGTAAACCACTAAACTTGGGAATGAAGAAGTTTGGGGACAACTCCCACAAGCCATTAAATTGTTGGGAATGTGGAGAGCCTAATCTAAGGAGGAACTGTCCACATTTGAGCTCAACAAACAAAACTTTCATTCATAATTTGCAGGAAGCCTCGACGGTGGGAGACGTGGGCAGAAGCCTACATTGGATAAATGCAACCATAGATGGCTGACAAGCTAACCACCAGTCCTCGGTGGTAGAAATCGAAGGTAAAATCAATGACACTCGAATTTATGTTTTAATTGAACCTGGAGCTACATTAAGTTATATTACACCTAATGTGGCAAAGTCAAACAAACTTAAGAAATGGAAGCATGTAAAACCATGGCTTGTACAATTAGCGACTGGTACAAAAAGGAAAGTAGTTGACATTGTTCCGTATTTTGAGTTCAGCCTAGATGGTCAAAATATAAGGACCAATCTGAACATCCTACCACTAGGATCTTACGATATGATCATCAGGATGGATTGGTTGGAACAACACAAAGCAGTATTAGATTGCTATACAAAGATACTTAGCTATAAAGATGATGTTGGCACTGTTAAAACAACTCAAGGTATACCCAAACCAATATTAGTCAGACAACTTTCAACAATGCAACTGAAGAAATGTATGAGAAAGGGATGTCAAGTTTATGCCATTCAAGTAACGAATCTACTAGAAAAAGATGATAAGCCAAAATTAGAAGACTTTGTTGTCCTACGTGATTTAAGAGACATGTTCATGGATGAGATACCATAATTTCCTCCTAGAAGGGAAACAGACTTCTCCATAGAACTACTATCATGTTCAGCCCCTATCTCAAAAGAACCTTACCGAATGAGTCTACCAGAACTGACAAAATTAAAAATACAATTATAGGAATTTTTGGACAAAGAGTATATCAAACCAAGTATCTCACCATGGGGGGCACCAGTTCTCTTTGTGAAAAATAAAGATGGTACTCTAAGACTATGTATCAATTATAGACAATTGAACAAAATGACTATTAAGAACAAATACCCCTTACCAAGAATAAATGATCTGTTCGATCAAGTAGGTGGGGCCAAGATATTTTCAAAGTTGGATTTACGATCCAGTTATCATCAGGTTAGGATAAAAGACGAGGACATAAGAAAAATAGCTTTTCAAACAAGATATGGACACTACGAATTCGTAGTCATACCTTTCGGACTCACTAACACAGCAACCACATTTATGTGTCTGATGAACAATATTTCCAGTCAGTACTTAAACAAGTTCGTGGCAGTATTTATCGACGATATTCTGGTCTACTCAAAAATGGAAGAGGATCATGATGAACACTTAAGAATAGTTCTGCAAATGTTGAGGAAACACAAATTGTACGCCAAATTTGATAAGTGTCTATCAAAAAGTAATACAATATCTAGGACATGTAATTTCAGCAGAAGGCATTGTCGTGGACTAGGAAAAGACAAAGGCCATTATGGAATGGTCATTTCCTAAGGATGTAGCAGATATACGATCATTCATGGGGATCACCGGATATTACCGTAGGTTTATAGAAGGGTTTTCCAAGATATCCTACCATATCACATCATTACAAAAGAAAGGAACCAAGTTTAACTGGTCAGAGAAGTGCCAAGACAGTTTTAACAAACTGAAGGGATTATTGACAACTGCACCCATATTGAAGGTAGCAGACCCCGACAAAGACTTCACCATATGTGTGGATGCAAGTAAAGAAGGACTTGGTGGTGTCCTAACTTAGGAAGGACACATTATTTGTTATGAATCATGGAAATTAAAAGAACATGAGAAAAATTATGTCACTCATGATTTAGAATTGGAAGTAGTAATACACGCCTTAAAAATGTAGTGACACTACATAATAGGCAAAAAATTCCTATTGTTAATGGATAATAGCGGGGTGAAACATCTATTTAACCAACCAGATCTTAATGAAAGACAAGCAAGGTGGCTAGCCTTCTTGAGTGAATTCGACTTCAAGGTCAGACATATCAAGGCTAAGGAAAATAAAGTAGCATATGCATTAAGCAGAAGAGTCCATATTTTATTTGAAATAAATATCAATAGGGCAGAAAGTGAACTAGAACAAAGGATAAGAATGGCAGGTATTAATGACAAAAATTACACTAAAATGATGGCAGAATTACAAGACAGTACCGCAAACTCAGATAGATCAGATCTAAGTATCGACAAGAAAGGACTATTACGATTTAAAAATAGACTTTACATACCAGATTCAGCAGAGTTAAAATTAACAATATTGGATGAACTGCATAAGAAACCGTATTTTGGCCACCCAGGTTACCAGAAAATGATAACAACACTTAGGAAATTATTTTATTGGCCTAATATGAAGGGTGAAACAACATAATATTTGGCTAGATGCCAAGATTGTCAGTAGGTTAAGGTCGAGCACCAACATCTAGCTGGCCTATTACAGCCATTACCAGTACCAAAATGGAAATGGGAGACCATATCGCTAGACTTTATAACAGATTTGCCTAAAACTCAGAAACAAAATGATTCTATTATGGTTGCAATTGATAAAATCAATAAGTCTGCACACTTTATTCCTGTAAATTCTACTTTTAAAGCTATAAACATTGCTGAAATAATCATGAAAGAAATTTTTAGACTGCATGGTATTCCTAAAATGGTGATTCCAAATAGAGACGTAAAATTCACATTCGCCTTTTAGAACGAATTATTTGCAGGGATAAATACTAACTTGAATTTTAGTACGAGTTATCATCCATAAATGGATGGACAAACCAAAATGACAAACCAAATCATGGAGGATATGCTCCGCATGTACGTAAGAACAAAACCAAACAAGTGGGAAGACTATCTACAGTTGGTAGAATTTGCATATAACAGTGGGTACCAAACTTCAACAAAGTTGAGTCCTTTCAAAGTACTATATGACAGAAAGTGTACGACTCTAAATAGCTGGGATAACCTGGCTGACAGACTCATGGTCAGACTAAAAATGCTCCAAGAAATGGAGAACGTGGTAAGAAAGGTACAACAAAACTTGAAAGAAGCACATGACAGACATAAGAGTTATGCAGATCAAAAAAGAAGGAACTTGGAATTTGAAGTGGGAGACCATGTTTATTTGAAAGTCAAATCTCGAAAAAGCTCGTTGAAGTTAGGGAAACGTGCCAAGATGGAACCTAGGTTTTGTGGGCCCTTCAAGATACTTTCTCGAGTTGGACCCGTAGCATACCAACTTGCACTTTCAGCTAATCTAAGAATTCATAATGTATTTCATGTTTCTTTGTTGAAAAAGTATACTCATGACCCTACTCATATGATTGATTGGAACTTGGTGCAGGTGGAACCCAAAGGCGAGTTTCAGGTGGAACCCCTGTGCATTTTGGACCAGAGAGAAATAACACTTCGAAATAGAGTTGTCGCTCAGGTAAAGGTGGTCGCTTAGGTAAAGGTGCAATGGAAGCACTTTAGCCTTGAAGAGGCCACTTGGGAGTTGGGGGGTCATTTGCGGAAATCTCATCCAATCCTGTTCCAGGAAAGGAATGAACACTAAGAACAGTGTTTTATTGAAGGGGGAAAGGATGTGACATCCCCCAAAATAAAATATTTTTGAAAATTTAAAATTTTTGGAAATTTATTCTGTTTTTAGTAAATTCGAATTTGGAAAAATTTTTCCATTTATGGAAATTTCGAATTTTGAATTTGTTATTTGTAATAAATTATTATGACTATTGGGAAGAGATTTTATTTGACCCAACTAACTATTTGACAATGAAACTTGTATAAAAACAACATATTTTAAATTGATTGTAGGAGGACAAATGGAATAGACATGTTAAAAGTAGCTGACCATGACTCCATGAGTGGGGAACATGTTGGAACTACCCCTAGGCTGATTTTTACAAGTGCCAAATCAACGATTTGGCCATTGGAAACCCCTGAAAATACAGGATTTAGAAAGCTGCGAAAATTCCCAAGGGAGGGAAAAAGACCTAGGCAAATTGATAAATAAGCATATGTGAGGAGGCGGGACGCTGCCAAGTATGCTGAGAAAAGAGAATGTTTTGTTTTTCTTGTTATGAACACTGAATGAGTGTGAGGCAAGAAGGATCTACTAGAGTTGAAGGACATTGTGGAAGAGGAGTTTCCAAGTTCACCCTCATGGGTTCATGGTCAGGCTAGGGGGTGAATTGGGCAAGTAGTTTTGGCTGCCCTATTCTACGGTTGGGAGGAACGTGGTTGTTCCTTTTGTCTTCCTGCAAGTTTGGTTTAGATATGTTAAATTCCTCCTCCCTTGTTTTTGAATAATTTTAGATATTTGAAATTATGCATCTGTTGGCATTAAGTTGAATAATTTCCATGGATGATATATGTTCGTCCGCCTGAAGTCACAGTTAAAAGTTAAAATTATTATTGTTAGAACTACCTACGTACACCTAAACTTGAAAGAATAGATGAATATTTAGGAATTGAACAATCTGTATATACGTTACATAACAACTCATATATATATATATATATATATACACACAGTTCATTACATGCTACAGGTATGATGGTGTTAATATGGGTTATGTATGATATATATTGGATAGTCATATATTCTATTCAAGAGATATACTTATATTACTACTATAAGAGTGAACCATTGCCCTTACAGGTCCCATGTACGAGAGTACATATTTATGAACAACACCTATTGTCTACAATAGAAATTAAAATTAAACTTGGGCAGTGAACGAAATTTCTAATTACTGTGTCAGAGTCGAGCCTAGGATAGATCTATTTTTTTCCGAAAACAATCAAATTCATATCACAACGTTTGAAACTTTAAGTCCGGGTAATACCTCTACTGGTTATGAGAGTATCATGAGTCATATGAATTCTTTAAAAGGTTTATTCCTATAATGGACTTTCAAAACACTGTGCAAATATTTATAGAAAACTAGACCAATACCCTTACGATTACGGTCAGGGATATATATATGCAAGTGTTCATTCAATAAATATTATACGAAATGGTGTATAATTAGTAGCATACTTTTATGAAAGGATTATGCCATAATCAAAACACAGTACCATAGTCACATTAAAATGATAAAAAAGCTCAGGTTTTCTTAGTAGACAAGTCGTAGATTTCAGCTACGCCAATTTGACAAGAAAACGAAGAAAATGATTAATTCAGACTTTCTCACATTCGTAAATAGGGTTTTTAGTTATAGAAAAATTGGAGTACAATCGTAACAACACATATAAAGATCAGTATGAACTACTATAGACCTTGGATTGAAAATCATACGAGAAACCATAAGAGTTTTATTATCAACACTCGTATAATTATACCAAAGATCTACGATGCCAAATGAATTTGAAAGAGGGCTACAAGAAATGGAACTAAAATATCATTCTTAAAATCTTTTCATAAATGTCGAGAAAACAATTCATTATAGGAAAGAAATTCTTCCTTCGAATAATTCATAATAGAAACTATAGTAAGGAATAGATTTGATCTGAGTAATCATACAAAAGTTAAAACTAATTCTCAGAATTTGCCTGTGAGAAGGGGTAATGAAGTTAAAAGATAACACACAGCGAATTCCATTTACAGAAATGGTTCCATAGCTGAATTCTTCTATCTCCAACTGTCTAAGTCTATCCAACAGGAACAAAATGGAACCCGAGTACCTATTGAAGGGATGTGATCCTTGTACACGCCTCCTTGCGTAGTCGAAACCCCTACACAAGAATTATGAAGAATAGCTTTAGATTTTGAATAACAGGAAATACAAATAAAATAAACAAAAGAAAACGAGTAACCTTAGGAAAGGGCGTATGCCAAAGTGACACTTAACTTAAATGGAGGGATATGATACTCTTCCCCATCGCCAGGAGCCACGCAAATTTTTCAGACCTAGGAGAGGAGAGGAGCCCGAGTCTCTTTGATGGGTACCCCTCGCAAAAACCAAAAGGGGCCCATCATTAGCATAAGAATCAATGAATGACCGAAAATGTTATCTGAATAAAAGAGCCATTACATGAATATTGAAAACTAAACAATGTGCATAAGAAAATTAAAATATCAGAACTGCATTGTAGTAACCTAAAGAAAACAACAGAACATGACCAATGTGCTATCTAACACTCTGCAATTAAATTAAAAGAAACACAGAGTCAATACGAAGCTGAAACCACAAATGCACATGCCCTTTTAAGATGCTCGAAAAGGGAAAGGGGCGATGCAAACATAACCCAAACATCTTTAAACATATTCTTTAGGTTGTCGAGGAATATTGGGGAACAGGTATCGATGAACCCTGTTTTCTTTTCAGAGTCTGGAAAAAAATAACTACCAAAGAGGTTTCAGTTTTATAAAATAATTTGGTTTGACATACAGACGTATCTAAGGCCCTAACATAGTCAAACATTCAATTTCTTTCTGGCAAAATATAATCCTGCACTAGTAATGAAGGAACGACGAATGCAAGAGGGGAGAAAGAAGGACCTATGGACAAGAGACATGATAATAGTGAAATAAAAGATGAGAAAGACATAGAAAACCTACAGGAAACAAAAGTAATTATCTCGTTAGGATAAACACTTACCGGATAGAAAATATGAGAGACGTTCCAAGCTACCATGCCTGTGTACAGTAAAGTCGAGAAAATAGAAGTAATATGCAGCAGTATAAACTCAGAGCAGACCTGGCACCAAGAGCGAAATGAGTCATGGTGATTAACCTAAAACACAAACCCTAAGCCTATTGAATGGGATGGGAATGCCAAGGAGATGGACCATGTGACAATAGTGATGTGGAGTGTCGAGGTTAGGTGAGGGTACAAGATGACTCTCATCACCTCCACTAGCATTAATGGCTGAGCAGAGATTTAAATTCAGCTATCGTTACATCTAGTCACATTTAATATTGTAGAGGACAAGTAAAGACCTCCTCACAAACCCTTTTGACTAGTTAATTTAAATGTCAATGGTTGGAGTCAGTTAAGTCGAGAAAGGCTTTAACTAAATACCACTTCAAAATCCGCTTCCAACTAATAGTTATTGGGTTATGAGTCTCAGTCAACAGCTTAATTCCAAGTAACCCTCCAGTTCGGGATCATCTTTATCAATAATAAAACCAATAGGTTTAACACTCAAACAATTATTTCAACCCCTTCTTTGTGTCTCTATAGTTTTCAGGGTCTGAATTTTAGGCTTGAACGCATTATGAATGTGGATGTTAATCAATGGGCTAGAAACCTAAGTGTTAGGCCTATGTCTAATTTGCACTTCCACAAAGTATTAATTTGTAACCATTTACTAGAACGAGTATAACTTAAATCAATATGGAAAAGTAATACCAGATAGTGGAAAGGGACACTGAATGCTCAGGGTATCACGGTTTTAAATGTTAAGGTTTTAAATCTATCATATAGCCTTAAGAGCGTAATTCTCTTAAAGAAAAAAAATTATGATAAAATTGAAGTTTATTACACCAGGCCTTTCTTATCCTAGCTCAAGCTCTCTCTCTCTCTACCTGCCATCCTGATTCAGAGAATTATAAGAAGGAAAAGATTGAGAAATGGCATTATTTTTTAAGTCCTTGAGAAGGTTTCCTTCATTAAAAGAGGGAATCTGACTCATATTTTACTCAGATTTTCCAACTGGATCATTAACTCTGACTCTTTCGGGGTGATGGATACTTGTACTATGTGTGTTGGCTCAAGGTCTTCGATAAAACTCATCATATGTGAAAAAATCTCATGATGTGAATAGATTGATCCCATAATTGATGTTTTCCCCATCATCTATATCCATTTCACATGACCTAAATATTGTTGACGTGAGTTAGACGCTTGAAAAGAACAGACGCAAAAGATCCTACCCATGGAACAGAAAAGCCAAGTATGAGATTGGAATGTGGCTGCCAGAAGAAGGGAGGGAGAGAATGTTGGACAACTGAGAGCCGGGGGTGAATCCGTTGTTACCGTGCTTAAACAATTATGCTTGTTTTAAACTCTTTGCTGAGACACTAAATGATGATCACAATAATGCAGGGAAATAAACAATGGCACATTCAACATCAGTCACATATATGAGAAACACAGAGA
>CBVK0100670886.1:0-15815 GCA_900067695.1 Picea abies | reverse complement strand
TGTCATCAACACTGTGGATTTTCCGACTAATTCTGAACTTAATTTTCACCTGAGAAATTTAAATGAACATATTTACATTATAATTATTAATATATTATTATATTATAAAAAAAAATTAATATCAAATATCAATATTAATTATTAATATTTTATTATATTTATGATATAAAAAAAAACATTATATTTAAATATTTAAATATGTTAGGGTTTATTATGGACAAACATATTTACATTATAATTATTAATATATTATTATATTATAAAAAAAAATTAATATCAATATCAATATCAATTATTAATATTTTATTATATTTATGATATCAAAAAAACTTTATATTTATTATTTGATTAAAAAAGTGTTAATACATAATATTAATAAAAATAAGTTATATAATTATTGTGTAATAAAAATTAATATTAATTATTTGATTATATTATTAATATTAATTATTTGATTACATTATTTTATATTTTAAATTAAATGTTAATATTAATATATTAAAAAAACAACAACATTTATATCAAACATTTTTTTATATCATTATTTGATATATAAAACATTACATTATACTATAATTATTAATGTATTATTATATTAATGTATAATTATACATTGATGTTTGAATAATATTTCACTTATCAATACTTTAATGTTATAGTGTAATATTTTAATGGTTGGTCTTTTTGGTTACAAGGATATTTCAAAATATAAATTAAGACATGGCTACTAATCTATTAATTACATGGATATTAATCTATGACATCAATTTTAAGAATTATTGGGATTACAAAAGAGAGACTTGAACTCAAGACCTCTTACTTAATAAGGAAAGTTTCAACCAAATGGTCTAGCAAAACATATTGTAATGATCAGAAGGAGGATTGGGGGTATTTTTGTTGTTGTTGTTGTTGTTGTAGAAGACAACCTTGGAAAGCATGCTCAAAAAAATCTCTTTTCACACAAGAAAAAAATTTCATTTCTCGATGACAACAAGGGTTAGATATCGGTTAGCTTACCCGGAAGATGCACATTTTCCTATCTATTTCTGATTTTCCGAGATTACGCAGGGCGTGGGTCAAAGAGAATAGAGAGATCTAAAACAGTAGCAACCCATAAATAAAATATACAAACTGATATAAAATCAAAATAAAACTTTGCAAAAATTTTTAAAATGTGTATACAGGCTTTATACCTCTGGCTCTGACTATAATGGTCGTATCTTGGGCAAATGAAAACCTTTTTGAGTGAAATAAAAAGTGTTCATGAATTAAACGAGTGCTTCAGACAAAATGGAACAATCCTCTCAGCCCAGAAATGTACGAAAATTCTAGAAAATGGAGATGAGGAAACTCGGCTTCACGAACTCGATCTACAACAGGAGCGAGCCTTCAAACAGGCTCTGATACCATGTTCAAAAACACAGTTATTCCAATAGAGGATAAACACCTTCAGTAACCAATCACATAACCAGATCAAAGATCAACACACTCATGTTTTCACGTGGTAAAACCCCTATGGGGAAACATCCACGACCTCAACCAATGCAACCACTTGGAGAAGATTTTTAATGAAAAGAAAAAGATTACAGAGAGATTTTACAAGAGAATTTCTCACAATCGATCATTGACAAATAACCCTCCATGCTATTTAAATAGAGATCATGGACCAATTGGGTGCTAAGCCATGGATCAATGGCCATTAAGATCGATGAGAATATGAACCATCGGATCACTCTATGTCAGGAACATATCATGACCGTCAGATTTCCTAACTACAAATGCATATTAATGCATACTAAAGAAACACACTTTTACCTAACGACATATTATACCAAGTAGATCTTAACTAACTCATAAGTGTCTAAATATCCTAACAGACCCAAGGAAAGAATCGAGTTAGAACAATTGTCCATGAAGGCTTATCGAATTCCATTTCAAAATCATTCGGTTACAGATCCATTTCTCGGAAAAAATGAATGTTTGTATGCCATTCCAAAACAAATATCTATATATAATATACAATTCTTAAACTATAAATCATATTCTAAATTGTGTGATTCAGTAAGATCTCTGTCACCACGACATTAACCCCGAGTTCAGAATCGTATCAGTTCATAGAAATCTAGGGCATGCATTTATGAGCAACAAATTGAAACCCGAATACCTTTTGCACCTTTGTCGGAATTTACATCCAGAGTTGTGCACAATCGAACTCCCCGCAAGGAAATTTCAAAATTTACTTTAGTATTATATAACAAAAAATAAAATGGATAAATTTATCAAAGAAAGACAAAGGATAGAAAGAGTTGAGTCAGAACGATACTTAACTCACGACTGAAGGTCAGGCTTCCTTCCCTTATCGCATTTCGATTTTCTAGAGGTGTCAATCCAAGGGGAGGATGGTTCTAGTTCTCCTGATGGGTACCCTCGCGACAACATGGTCCCATCATTAGCGTTGGTACCAATGGAGAATAAAACCAATGTGTTATGAAATGAAATAATTACGCCGAAAGGCATACACCTATTGACAATGGGTATATTTAATAGGGGTTTAGTGCTTAATAAGTTTTCTATGGACAAGATTAAATATGGCTGGAATATTCTTAGTAGTCACACAAAATAAATGGCTGTGATTTCAATCATTAACTTCCTAGCTATTATAAAGACATCTGTTTATGTGTTTACATTTTTACACTTACCTAATCATATTTAAAAATTACTTTGACAACTAACTGATTGCCATGTAAGTGATTAACATAAATTAAAATATTAACACCAGATAAATGAAGCTCAACCGTTTATTTGTTAATCGATAATAAAATTTAATATATTCTTTTAAATATTTTTATTTCCGTTTATTTCATCTTATCAGTCTTTCGGTGTTCACCAACAACTATTTAGCTGTTGTGCTAGTATAAACAATATTAACACTTAAATTACAAACTGCATAAGACGAGCCCTGCAAATAGGCCGAATGCTTGGTGGAAATTTTACACACAGTACAAATGTTATACACTATTTCCAGGATTAAATCCTACCCTAAGTCTGATGATCTATATTAAAGAGGATATCTATAAATCAACATTAAATACAAAGATTAACCTTCTGACTGAATTTTTTCAAGATTTCTAATTACGTATAATATCTGCAACCAGTGATAACAATACTAGGAGGCATTCTAAATCCAAGAAGTTTCATAAACGCCAATATGATATGCCATGGAGCATTTTCTAACGGAACTGTTCGAACCACTGAGTTCACAAAATTGATTTGTGTAGGGTTGGAATGCATAGCCATCAAGGAAACATTTTATTCATAAGGATCAAAATAAATTCTGTTGGAATTTCAGAAGAGTGGAACCTTAGTTGTAAATTGAAAGGAATAAATACAACATAATTGTAATATGCAGTAGAAAAAAAAACACATTCAACTTCATATTAAAAACCCCCATGGATTCACAACAGTGCAACACCAGGCCTCGATACATATCAACGGAGAAACTGGAGAGTCTGTAATAGAACAACAAAAGGATAAAATCCCTAAGGGTAAATCTTCCTGTAAACACACCTTGGAGGTGCGAATCCTTCAAATTTCTAGGAAAACAAGGAGACGAGACATTTAATCCCTTTTAGAAATATTGACAATGAACATATAGAATAATCTATTTACCCAGTAGCAGAACCATCCAGAAAGCTGGGAGGAGTAATGTTAAAGGGGTAAATTCTAATTACCATTGTAATAAGAGTTTTAAAGGGGGAAATTCAATTTACAGTCATGGAAATACTTTCAAAAAAAAACAAGGGTTCTCCCAGTGTAATAGAAAACCAGAGTTCTCGTTTCAATAACTAAGGACACAAGTGGTATTGTAAACTCCCCAGGGAGGCGAATAGAGCCAACTATTCCAACGAATAATGCCCACCAAGTCGACAACCCTTCCTATGGAGAATGTTAATATGTAGAACCATTTTCGACGGTCTTCACATTGACAATAGAAAATTCACGGAATGCTAAGAGGATCTCTGCTACACTGATTAAATGTTGAGGGTACGAATGATGGCATTTCCATGTCAAGGGGAAGAATTTTCACTACTAGATAGGAGGAAAGGTCAGGTGAAACCATCGAAATTTGCATGCATGAGATATCCATTAATTTTTAGGTGCAGAGCTTTAACTTTTCTGACAAATAAACCCCTCTTCCCTCATTGTGAAAATTGTGAAGTTAACGATAGTGCCTTGATGATACAGCTAGTGGAGTACGTCCACTCCAACCATTCATTGCAGTTAAACATATCTTTCAGTTGAGATTTTGTTAAGAGAGAATTTAGTTAAGAGCAAGTTAAACAAAGGTTTAGTTTGGAAATTGTTACCCAAGCCTTGTATTATGGGGACTGGTAGGACACCATTCGTGACTACTCAAAGGAACTCTGTATTTACGAGTGGAACGATACCAAATGATGCCAAGCATCTTAGATTAAACCTTTTATTTTCCGAAAGGGATATGTCCACGACCCCGTTACTTTATGTATGTTGTATGAAATTTGTTTCAAATATAGATAAATAGTCATGCACGCAAGCATAGGAACTCATGTCTAAAGGAGAGAGATGGACTATAAGTCCTAAGTTTAGATACTACCTAAATATATATCTACAAGCATACTATAAGCATACTGGGAGTAGTTTGAAAAGGGAATTGATAGAATTTTGAAGAATTACCCACATAACTTTTTTGTTCAAAGTAAACTAGATTAGTGTGATAATTTCATTGCGGACAAGAATTGAATATTACCTC
This sequence comes from Picea abies, assembly GCA_900067695.1. Taxonomy (NCBI): domain Eukaryota; kingdom Viridiplantae; phylum Streptophyta; class Pinopsida; order Pinales; family Pinaceae; genus Picea; species Picea abies. The sequence goes on along the minus strand of CBVK0100670886.1, from coordinate 11,026 downwards.
CTCTTAATTTTGAAGTTGTTAAGACAAAATTGAAGAGCAATGTGTTGTAGGATAAAAAATTATTTTATGGAAAAATTAGAGGTACATTACATATGGTATCAGAGCCAAGTTCACAAAACTTGGACCTTGAACAGGACCACATTAAATTCTTGACATATATTTTTTTATTTTTTTACTTATGAAAAACTAATAAACCTTCATTGTTACAAACAAAAAACTTTTTATATTTTTTGTTAATCATGGAAGCTCAAGATGATGCGAAAACCAGAGTGGAAGGAAATCCTGAACAAAGACTTCCTGAAAATCAGAGACAGAACGATGATAGAAGCTCACCCACGGAAGTGCTGGAAACAATGAGGAATGTTATTGTTGAGTTGCAGGTTTTCAAAGCCGAGAATGAGAAACTGAAGAAAGGAACAACAAGAGATAAATGAAGTCCTGCTACGCAGTATAGTGACCAAGAAGAGCCCAAAGGACGATAGCCATGATGAAGAGGTCAACAAAAGGGCCTCCAAGAATTCTGGGCCTGAAACATAAAAAGGAGATAGTTCGTCTGAAGGTACACCTTCAACTAACCTGACAAAACTAAAACAGAAAAAAGGAAAACAAGTGGATCACCTTGAAGGAGAATTTAAAAAGATCAAACTAGCTACCTTTGATGGAGAATCTAGGATAGAAGAAGAAGCCGAGGCATGGTTGTTGGACATCAAAAAATACTTCTAGATCTACAACTATTCCAACAATATTAAGGTCAAAATGGCCATCTACAATCTGAACGGGAAGGCCAACATTTGGTGTCAAGACCTAAAATTGGCCAAGGGCCTAAATGAGAAACAGTTGGAATTGTCTGACTTTAAGAAGTATTTCAAGAAACAATACCTTTCTGAAAGCTACTATGAAAGGAAAACAAAATAATTTTATGAGTTACGACTTGGACATATGACGATGGAGGACCTTATAAACAAATTTATGGAACTACTAAGGTTTGTACCGTACATCCGGGAGGATAAGGTAAAAAAATAGTGATTCTTAAGTTGTTTACCACAGTCCTACATGGACAGAATTGAGTTTGACAACCCCAAATCATTGAGTGAAGTATTCAGGAAAGCACAAACGTGCTACGACTAGTATAAACAACGGGAAGAGTTTCCCAAAACCTGGAAGGATAAGAAACAAGATCGAATGAACTAGCGGAAGAAGGGATACCATCTAGCTCCTTATAAGAATACAACAAAAAGATTTCTGAGGAAATATTTTCACTCCAACCATCCAAATATGCAATGCAACGATAAACTGGTAAATCTGGGAATAAAGAAGTTTGGGGACAACCCCCGCAAACCATTAAAGTGTTGGGAATGTGGAGAACCTCATGTAAGGAGGAACTATCCATGTTTAATTTCAGCAAACAAAATTGTTGTTCATAATTTCCAGGAAGCCTCGACGGTGGCTGAAGTGGGCAGAAGCCTGCATCGGATAAATGTAGCCATTGATAGCTGACAAGCTTACTACCAGTCCTCTGTGGTAGAAATCGAAGGTAAAATCAGTAACACATGAACTTGTATTCTAATTAACCCTAGAGCTACATTAAGTTATATTACTCCTGATGTAGTAGAGTCAAATAAACTTAAGAAACTGAAGAACAAAAATCATGGCTGGTACAACTAGCAACATGAACTAAAAGAAAAGTAGTTGACTTTATTTCAGATTTCGAATTTAGCTTAGATGGTCAAAACATAAGAACAAATCTGAACATCCTACCACTAGGATCTTATGATATGATCATCGAAATGAATTGGTTGGAAAAGCACAAAGCAGTACTAGATTTTTATAATAAGACACTTAATTATAAAAATGATTATGGCACTACTAGAACAACCCGAGATATACCAAAACCTGTATCAGTTAGACAGGTTCCAGTGATGCAATTCAAGAAATGTATGATAAAGGGATGTCAAGTTTATGCCATCCAAGTAACGAGTCTGTTAGAAAAATAAGATAAGACAAAGTTAGAAGACTTTGTTGTCCTACATGAATTTAGAGACATGTTTGTGGAGGAGATACCAGAATTACCTCCTAAAAGGGAAATATACTTCTCCATAGAACTACTACCCGGTTCAGCCCCAATCTCAAAAGCACCTTACCGAATGGGTTTATTAGAATTGACAGAATTAAAAATACAATTACAGGAATTGTTGGACAAAGATTATATCAAACGAAGTGTTTCACCTTGGGGGGAACCAATACTCTTTGTGAAAAAGAAAGATGGAACTCTAATACTTTGTATCGATTATAGACAATTGAATAAAATGACAATTAAGAACAAGTATTCCTTACATAGGATAAATGACTTGTTTGATCAAGTAGGTGGGGCCAAAAGCTTTTCGAAATTGGATTTATGATCCGGTAACCATCAAGTTAGGATAAAGGATGAAGATGTAAACAAAACAAATTTTTGAACAAGATATGGGCACTACGAATTCATAATCATACCTTTTAGACTCACTAATGCACCAACCACGTTTATGTGCTTGAAGAATAGTATTTTTAGCCAGTACGTAGATAAGTTCGTACAAGTATTTATCGACGATATCTTAGTCTATTCTAAAATAGAGGAAGCACATGAAGAACACTTAAGAATAGTTCTAAAAAATTGAGGAAACACAAACTGTACACCAAATTTGATAAGTGTGAATTTTGTCAAAAGAAAATACAATATTTGGGACACATAATTTTAGCAGAAGGTATTGTCGTAGACCCTGAGAAAATAAAAACAATCATGGAATGGCTGGTACCTAAGGATCTAGCAGGTATCCGGTCATTCATGAGAATTACCAGATGTTATTGCAGATTTATAGAGGGGTTTTCCAAGATAGCCTACCCTATCACGTCGTTACAAAAGAAAGGGACCAAGATTAACTGGTCACAAAAGTGTCAAGACAGTTTTAACAAAGTGAAGGAATTATTGACCAGTGCACCCATTTTGAAGGTAGCAAACCCAAATAAAGTATTTATTGTATGTGTTGATGTAAGTAAAGAAGGACTAGTTGGTGTCCTAACTCAGGAAGGACATGTGATTAGTTATGAGTCTCAGAAATTAAAAGAACATGAACGAAATTATGTCACGCATGACTTAGAATTCGTAGCGATAATACACGCCCTAAAAATGTGGCGACACTACATAATGGAAAGGAAATGTCTACTATTGACGAATAATAGTGACATGGAATATTTATTTATCCAACTAGACCTTAATGCAAGGCAAGCAAGATGGCTATCCTTCTTAAGCGAATTCGACTTCAAGGTTAGACATATCAAGGGTAAGGAAAGTAAGGTAGCATACGCTTTAAGCAGAAGAATCCATGCATTATTTGAGATAAATATCAGCATGGCAGAAAGTGATCTGGAACAAAGAATAACCACGATAGGTATTAACGATGAAAATTACACTAAGTAATTACAAAACAGTACCGCAAACTTAGATAAACAAGATCTAAGTATAGACAAGAAGGTACTATTACCATTTAAAAACAAACTCTACATACTAGATTCAGCAGAATTAAAGTTAATAATATTGGACAAAGTGCATAAAAAATTGTATTTTGGCCATCCAGGATACCAAAAAATGATAACAACACTTAGAAAACTATTTTACTAGCCTAATATAAAGGGTGAAACAACAAAATACTTTGCTAGGTGCCAAGATTGTCAACAGGTTAAGGTCGAACACCAACATCTAGCTAGCCTATTACAGCCATTGCCAGTACTAGAATGGAAATGGGAGACCATGTCGCTAGACTTTATTACAGTTTTGCCTAAAACTCAAAAACAAAATGACTCCATTATGGTTGTAATCAATAAACTCAGTAAGTCTGCACACTTTATTCTTATAAAGACTACTTTTAAAGTTATAAACATTTCTGAAATATTTATGAAAGAAATTTTTAGACTACATGGTATTCCTAAATTGGTGATTTCAGATAGAGACGTAAAATTCACATCTGGTTTTTGGAAGGAATTGTTTGTAGGGATAAATACTAATTTGAATTTCAGTACGAGTTATCACCCACAGACGGATGGACAAATCAAAATGACAAACCAAATTGTAGAGGATATGCTCCGCATGTAAGTAAGAACAAAACCAAAGAAGTGGGATGTAACGACCTCCCTGTCGTTTCGTATGAAAACAAGTCTCTCATAACCACAAAAAAATGTTTTTTTTTCTATTGTGTGCGTGTGTACAAGGATAATAAAGACATTATAATTTGCGCCGCAACACGATGATGAACATGACACATGCAACTGCGATGACAACATAACGACCTAATACGCACATCAAGCATCTGGAAGCAATGAACAACAATCATCTAATGAAAAATAAGACTGACTACCCGCTCGTCCTACCCTGCAATGGTTAGGACCTCCAAGACACATAAGCAACGCTTAAGCCTAGGTTCCCATCGATTTTGACCATTTAAGGTCTTAGGGCTAGCGACTATTCTGAGGAACAAGGAGGTGACTACATCTTTCCCGACACAAGCAGACCAAGCCTACTAAGCTAATGACAATAACATAACCCTCAATATTGCAATTAACAAGGTTATCTACATTAAGGAAAATTGCAATAGTGAATCATTGTTAACTCTTTAAATTACTCACTACTATTACAGTATTTCTTTGGAAGTGTACTTTTAATCAAATTACAAGACATTTCCAATTAATATAGAAAGTAGGGCAATTAATGTGACATTAACATAACCATCAATATCACAATTAACAAAGTTATCTACATTAAGGAAAATTGCAATAGTGAATCATTATTAACCCATTAAATTACTCACTACTATTACAATATTGCTTTGGAAGTGTACTTTTAATCAATTTACAAGACAATGACAATTAATACAACAAGTAAGGCAATTAACATGACATTAACATAACCATCAATGTCGCAATTAACAAAGTTATCTACATTAAGGTAAATTGCAATAGTGAATCATTATTAACCCATTAAATTACTCACTACTATTATAGTATTGCTTTGGAAGTGTAATTTTAATACAAGACAATGACAATTAGTACAACAAGTAAGGCAATTAACATGACATTAACATAACCATCAATATCACAATTAACAAAGTTATCTACATTAAGGAAAAATGCAATAGTGAATCATTATTAACTCTTTAAATTACTCACTACTATTACAATATTGCTTTGGAAGTGTACCTTTAATCAAATTACAAGACATTGACAATTAATATAGCAAGTAGGGAAATTAACATGACATTAACATAACCATCAATATCACAATTAACAAAGTTATCTACATTAAGGCAAATTGCAATAGTGAATCATTATTAACCCATTAAATTACTCACTACCAAGGGGTCTACTAAGAAGGCTAATTTATCTAAGGCCATAATCGTTCAATGAGAAACTAAGACCATAACTCTAAAATTGGGTTCACTGCCATATGCACTAAAGAGTTTTACTGCCGTAAGTAATAAATGAGAATTATGACGAGTCATAGTAAAAATTCAGAGGTAAGAGTGAAACGCCACAGAATCCCATTCATGCTGTCTAATTATAGGTGAGAAGTTGCGGGTAAGTAATGGTGAATTACCAAGACTGTAGAGCTAGGAGGGAAAATGCACAAAGGTTGCCAAATACATCGGAATTACACAAGGGTTTCAATAGTGGAGACTGTTGTCAAAATTACATGTGGCTATGCCTATACATAAATTAAGAAGAAGAGTGATTATATGACTAGGTTGTAGTTTAGGAAAGAAGAAAAGTCGATGTGAGTATCATTCAAAGGTTGAAACTAAGGGTCAACCGCACAACAAATCTCAGTTTCCTAGGGCGCGACTATCACACAGTCACATGCCACCCACAAATAGTCATGATCGTGGCCCTAACACAGTCAGAGTGCAGCTATCAGATCGCTGCCAACCAGTAATCAAGGGGAAATTTTTTGGAGAGATCCATGGCCCCAATAAAACACGGAGGCAGGTGTCATTGTAGTGCATTCACAGAGGTAAGTATTATATCAAATCACATTTATAAAAGCAGAGGTAATAATAAGACGACCACCACATAGATTCGATTTGCAGAGGACTGATTATACATCTATTAATAAATGATATTGGGTAGAGGATTGACTGTATAGCTGATATATAACGTGAATGGAAGAGGAATGACTGTATAGTTGATACATAACATGATTTGGCAGAGGTATGATTGCACGGTGAATACATAGATGTGAATTGGTAGAGAATGACTGTATAGTTGCTACTTAAACGCGATTTGGTAGAGGTATGACTGCATGGTTGATACATGGATGCAAAATGGAAGAGAATGGTATAGTCAACAAATTATTACAATTCACGGAGGAGAGGGTGTAAACAACAATCACATAGATTCAATTTTATATAGTTCGTTGATGTGAAGGTCATAATTTAACCAATTCAAGAGGCGAGATCATTCTAGAGATGAGCCCAAGGGAAAAATTTGCGCCAAAGACTTCTGCAAGAAAAGTCAAGAAATCGCAGACATAATTTCTAGCAATAAATTGTTTCATTAAAAATATAGCAGATATCAACTTCCAGCCGTAAAATGTTTTCATTATAAAATCGCACACAAAACCTCCAGTAATAAAACAATTTCAATAAAAAAAATTGCAAACAAAACTTCAATAAATCTGTCTCTAGCCAAAACACAAATGGTAAAATGTATACACGAGATTAAATTGTTTTTCCAGCCATAATACCCATCCAACACAGAAATAGTGAGAGTGCAAGGACCCAAAGTAAAAGGGTCATGGGATGGCTGCAGGGATAACCAACACTACGCAAGAATTCCATACACATAGACACTTTTGGCTAGAAGGCGCAAACACCAATCGACCAAGGACAATAATAGATGTAGACAACTCAAAGGATTGCCTTCGCTTCACCATCCTTGCACAGAAAAGTAGGGCATCGATATTTATAGGTATTTTAACGCTAAGGCAAGGATCGTAGATCAAGCTCCTGGCCAATTGCTGAGGCGAGGAATGGTGAGCTAGGGACATAGGATAAACAACCGCAAGTTCACAATCATCACACAAGGTGGTCACGACATGCGGGAAGACGAAGGTCATGGGAAATCAATCAACCAATCAATCAACTAGGCTATAAAAATTTAGTCATGAAACTAGACAACCAGTTTACCTACCCAATAAACATGTAGATCAAATCATAAATCCTACAACAATCTACCATTCAAATGAAGAAACATACTGTTGCCTGTCACCTACTCCGAGTTTCATCCACGTGCTCCGTGCAACTCCCACTCGCCAACCATCGAGACTTCACCGGTACCTCCCAGCCAATACTAGGGGTACTCTTCTTCCCCCTTAGCCCCCCGAGCCACAAAGGGGCCACACACACTATCCATAGGTCTCATCTAACTCCTAGATCACCTCACAAGGACGAGCTACCACTCCTCTCCGAGATGGGTATCCCAACTCCCACAAGTAAATCAATCAAGTCGATATTTCTGCAGCGTAACATTATGCCAACAAAAGATGATGATCCTTCATCCTTCTCCTTCCTTTATTTTATAGAGTTTTGAATTTCCTTTCTTTCCTAAAATCTCATTTAATTAAAGTTTTAAAAATAAATTCCTAAAATTTCCTCTCTGTACAAGTGTCCCCCATCTCCTACATTCCTCCATAATTTAATTTTTTTAAATAAGTAATTATCTTTATTTCCCTCACCCACCTAGAGTTACTCCTAGAATCACTCCTAGGTCTCCCTAAATTCCCTTATAGGTTTTAAAGGCTTTCCCTATTATAAAACTACTAATTCAGTTTAAAATTAGAAAGATCTTAAATGTAGATTCTTTACTAAGTTGGCTTCCCGTTTTTTTCCTTAAGTTCCCCTTTTTCCTTTTTATGTTACCTCTTTTCCCTAGTTACCTATTTTTATTTTTATTTTTCCGCTTTCCCCTTTTACTTAGAACTCAAAACGGAAGGTGTGGAATTTAACCCCTTTTCCCTTTTATCATTAATTTAGTATCTTTTTAAATTATCGAAAGATAAAATAATTAATTCCCTCTTTACATTTTATATCCACAGATTTTATTTCTTATGCATAATTTAATTTCTTACTACCTTCATGTTACAAAATTTTATGAAGATCATCATTATTATTTAAGTGGTTTTTATTTTAAATTTTATTATTTTATTTTATTTTATCTATTTATATTTTTTGGTAGACAAAATTTTACCCCTAGCGAAATTTTAGACTTAGAACTTAAATTTTGTACTGGGCGACATTTAATTAGGGAAATTGTTTTAAAAATTACTTAACATGTTATTTGTCTTAGGGCCTTCTAGGTTCATCCCTCTATCATCAATAATGCGACGTGCCCTTCAAGACGCACTGGGTGCTCCAAGTGTGCCACTCGCCTCATATGTTCCTTTGTGCGACGTTCCCTTCAGGACACACTACGTGCTCCAAGGGCACCACTCGCCTCATCTATTACTTTGCGCGACATGCCCTTTAGGATGCACTACGTGCTCCAAGGGTGCCACTCGCCTCTTGACTAACTAGGTGAACTTGTGGGAGACTAAGGGATTCTAAGGAATAAGGCCCTCACCTTATTGCATGCCCCTTAGAATCATCGTGAGTGACTGTCACAGTTTGTCCTCATGGCATCGTGGGTTGTATCGAACTAGGTAATCATTAACCTACAGTTCAAGCCACGGCAGGAGTGCTAGTAGGCTGTGGTAGGGCTGGTGTCCACACCTCTCCCTCAACATCTCTGGTAGTTGTGTGTGACCCCTTTACTCCATATGTGAGTCTGGTCGGCAAGATATCATCAACCTGCATCATCAACAAATCATGTTAGAACATATCCATATCATATCACCCAGTCAGATGCACTAATATCACAGTAAAACAATAAAACCCCGATGGCACACTCCTTGACTCGATCCAGAGTCCAAGGGGTTCCATCGATGCCTCTACATCCTCAAGGTCTAAAACCCTTCACAATCAGTAAAATCGAGTCAATAATACCTGTCTATGTCAATGTAGTAAAACAACATGTCATCAACCCATAACTCATCATAATCAAAATAAAAAAATTTAATAGCATAAAATCCAGATCACTTGTAAGCAAGTGTCCTCAAAGAATAAGTTCACTCAGCGTGCTAGAGAAAAATGTTACATACACTCCCTCTTTCTCTAAACTTTGTCTCGAAGTTTCATAGTATAATGCCAAAATAAAGTATATCACAGTACCATATGTCTATCTATCAAACAAAAATGGAAACTGTTGGCGCATATCATATGCGTCCTCCCAGGTCATCGAGTCCGTACTATAATTGTCCCACTGGACCTTGACCTCATCTATTATTCTACTTCGTAGTTGTCGAACGCAATGATCCAAGATGCGGACCGGGTCAACAGTGAGTGCCCCCTCATCCGATACCTGCAAGGAACTCATGTCAATAACATGTGTAGGATCACTAATATAATGTCTCAAAACAGATACATGAAAAACGTCGTGCATATGCCTCAAGGAATCAGGGAAGGCTAGTTGATAGGCCACATGCCCCTTTCTCTCCAAAATCTCGAAAGGTCCCACGAACCTAAGAGAGAGTTTAGCTCCCTTCCCAAAAGTGATCGAACTCTTATGTGGTTTAACCCACAAGAAGACTCAATCGCGGACCTCGTAACTATGGTCGACATGGTGCACATCGACATAACTCTTTTGTCGATCCAACGCTTCTTTAATCCTTTGTCTTATTGTTTGCATTCGCTATTCCATTCTTGGATCGCTTCTTGTCCCACCAGGACCCTATCCTCAATACAATCCCAACTCAAGGGCATCTGACACGGTCGCCCGTAAAGAAACTCGAAAGGCACCATCTTAATGGTGCTCTGGTAATTGTTGTTGTAAATGAACGCCACTAGTGGCAAGAATTATTCCTAGTGCTTTTGTTGGTCCATCCCGTACATGCGCAACATGTCCTCCAAGGTCTGGTTTTTTCATTCGGTCTTCCCATTAGTCTCTGGGTGATACACAATACTAATTTTAAGTTGGGTTCCCAAGTCCTCTTGGAAACTCATCCAAAATCGTCCAGTAAACATCGATCCTCTATTGGATATAATCCTCTTAGGCATGCCATCCATCCTCACAATCTCACTGATGAAGACTCTAGCTATGTCAGGTGCCTGATATGTCATATGCATAGGAATAAAGTGAACACTCTTTGTCAGAGTGTCTACTACTATGAAAATCGAGTCATATCTCCTTGCTTTCAGTTGCAATCCAACAATAAAATCCATCGAAATAACTTGCCATTTTGATTCTGGAATAGCATGTGGTTGTAGTAATCCTGTTGGGTGTCTATGTTAAACTTTTACCTGCTAACTTTCTAGACATCTGGCCACATAGTTGACTATGTCTGCCTTCATCCCCTTCCAGAAGAATAAAGGTTTAAGGTCTGCCCTCATCTTTGTGACTGCCAGGTGAGCCATGTAAAATTCTCTATGAGCCTCGTTCAGGATCAACATCCTCAACTCATCGTTTGGCGGTATGTAATTCCGACCTTTAAATATCAATAAACCATTGTTATCAAATGAAAATCCCTCAAATCATGGTACCATCATTGTGTTTTTTCTGATAAAACCCTCGACCTTTTTGTACTAGTCATCGTCACGCTGTAAAGTTAGAATCTTTTCACGTAGATTCGTATGAAGAGGAAACACAAAAAATATGCATGGTCTCTAACTCAATGCATTTGTCACTCGGTTCATTGTTCCCATTATGTAAGTAATCTCGAAGTCATACTCGCTAAGCATTTCCGACCAACGTCATTGTCGCGCGATCAGGTCACTTTGCATAAATATTTTTTGTAGTCCACAATGTTCAGTCTTTAGTTCAAATTTGCCTCCAACAAGGTAGTGTCTCCAAGCCTTCAAAGCATATACGATGGCTAATAACTGAAAATCGTGGTGAGATCGGAAGAGCG
>CBVK0100670885.1:0-15815 GCA_900067695.1 Picea abies | reverse complement strand
TCCTCGCATATCGCAAAATCCTAGTACGCGATGTCCCGATAGGTGAAATCCCGAAGTGGCTTGGTGTGAATAGGATTTCGGGTTTTGGCATTTGAAGAGTCAAAGAACTTGACTTGCTTGCATTTCGAACTCCCAGTTTCTGATGTCCTGAAATGTGAAAGGCGCCTCTTGGCTTAGCCCGGGGTCACAACTGATGGACACATGGAAGTGAATCCTACACTTGGTGCGTGAATTGTATATGACTGATTTTCAATGAAAGAACTAGTGAATTGGTTTGGTGAAGGTCCCGATTGGGAGACCTAGCCTACACTAGAACCTTGTAGGAATTTAGAAATTCTGCCCCTTGATAATGAAGGAGAAAAAAAAAGGCGAAAAAACTTAGTTCCCATAGTGGGTGTGTTACAAATTGGTATCAAATCATGGTTACAACACTCGACCTGCTTGGGCTCATGAATGGGTTGCACAAAGACTCCATTTGGAGTACTAATAAAAGGAGTAACTCTTTATCTTGACCCCCCCCTCAATTAAAAGTTGAATTTAAGAATGAAAACTCCTATTGTGTGTGTGCATGTGAAAAATATGAATTATGTACTAGTTATAAATGAATATAAATATTGACTAACAACCAACGTTTTTCTTTTTCACACAAGCGGAAGATCAACCGCTGGAAATTATAGACATATAGAATGGTGACTCACCATGAAGTGGGGGAGGTATCCCACAATAGATATGAAGAGTCTGATGAAAGGAGGGCAGTAGGGACCCCTCCAGATCTAGCTAAGATTGTGAGGAGCCTCATGGTCGAATTACAGAGCTGCAAGGCTGACAACGAGAGGATGATAAAAGAGCAAGAGAAGAAAAAAAAAATAATGCATTTTTACTGCAGAGCTTATCCGACATACAAAGACAATTGGAAAATGAACCTGAGATACAGAAACATGGTCATGTTAGTGGCCACACTGAAAGGAGCACCTCGAGAAAGGTCCGCCCCAGAGATAAGGGACAAGCGTCAGACAATTCTTCTGGAAAGGAAGCTGGTGACTGAGAGGGATCTTCTAGCAGCAGAACGGGTTCTCATTCCCGAAGAAAACAAAAGAGGTGAAATTTTTCCAAGAGTCATAATCTCAAACATTTCAAGAAGGCCAAACTACCCACCTTCGAAGGTGAAATAAAGAAGGGAGAGGAAGCAGAGGCCTGGCTGCTTGGACTAAAGAAGTATTTCAGAGTCAATGACTTCTTAGAAAACTTGAAGGCTCGAGTAGCCACCTTCAACTTGAATGGAAAGGATTCCATTTGGTGCGAAGACCTTAAGAATGTAAAAGGGATTCATGAAGAAGAGTTGTCTTGGGAATAGTTTGAGAAATACTTCAGGAAGAAATATCTGTCGAAAAAATACTTTGACGAAAAGACTAAATAATTCTATGAACTCAAGCTGGGGAAACTCACCATAGAGGAATATGTTAGCAAATTCATCGAGTTGTTGAGGTATGTACCCTACATAAAAGAAGAAAAGGAAAAGGTGCAATGATTCATCAGTGGACTACCTAAGGACTATCAAAACAGGATTGAATTTGATGAACCAAAGACCCTAGAAGATACTATCCGAAAGGAAAGATATTGTTGGGAACAACTTGGGCATCAGACAAGACCTCACAAAGGATGGAAGCAGAAGAATAGTTCGAGATTCCAGAAAAAGGGGTTTAAATCCCTAAGATTTAAGGACTATAAAAAGAACTCAAGGATGAGCTTCCTAGCCCGAAGTGTATACCAGTAGAACTTTCCCTCCTTGAGTGGAAATAAACTTTCTGGATCTTCCCCAGTAAAGACTGATAACCCAAAGAGAGAACCTTTGAAATGTTGGGGTTGTGGAGAAGAACATCTACTGAGAGACTGCCCGCATCGACAACAAAACAACTGGAGAATTTACAACGTTCAAGAAGCTACCACCATCAATAACATGGCTAGGTGTGTGCCTCAAATTTATGCAGACTTGGATAATAACAAAGTTGACCACCAAGCTTCAGTGGTGGAAACCAAAGGTATGATCACCAACCATCTAGTGTCTATTCTGATTGACCCTGGTTCAAATTTGAGTTATATAGCCCCTAAGGCTGTTGATAAATGTAAACTATAGCCACATAAAAACAACAAGCCATGGTTGGTACAGTTAGCCACTGACACCAAAAGAAGGGTAGCGGAGGTCATACCAGCCTGCCAACTCATTATGGGCGAATTCCCCACCCAAGCAACCCTTAACATATTACCCCTGGGATCGTATGATATGTTGATTGGTATGGACTGGATAGCCACCCATAAAGCCAAATTGGACTGTTACCATAAGACCTTGGAATGTGTAAGTGAAGAAGGAAGGAGAATAACCCTTCAAGGGATCCAAAAACCTGTCTCGGTGAGACAAATATCAGCTCTTCAAATGAGAAAGTATTGTAGAAAAGGATGTCCACTATATGCAATATAGGTGTTGAAAACAATTGAAGGTGACAAACCAATCCTCGAAGACCACCCCACACTGAGGGAATACAAATATGTACTTCCAAAAGAGGTATCGGGTCTAACTCCAAGAAGGGACATCGACTTCTCAATAGAACTTGGACCAGGAGCGGTGCGAGTGTCTAGGACACCCTATAGGATGAGCACACCTGAGCTAGTTGAGCTTAAATTACAACTGAAAGAAATGATGGATAGAGGCTATATCCAACCCAACATGTCTCCATGGGGAGCACAAGTCCTATTTGTGAAAAAGAAAGATGGTACCCTCTGACTGTGTATAGATTATAGACAACTCAATAAGGTAACCATAAAGAACAAGTACCCCTTACCAAGGATCGATGACTTGTTCGATCACTTGGGAGGTGCCTCTATCTTCTCGAAGATTGACTTGAGATCTGGATACCATCAAGTCTGAATCAAGGGCAAAGACATCCACAAAACTTCCTTCAGGATGAGATATGGTCACTACGAGTTTGTGGTAGTACCATTCAGATTGACCAATGCCCATACCACTTTTATGTGCTTGATGAACAATGTGCTCATCAAATTTCTAAACAAATTTATGTTGGTTTTTATTGACCACATATTAATTTACTCCAAGAATAGAGAGAAACATGAGGAACACCTTAGTCTTGTGCTTCAAGTGCTAAGAGAACATCATCTCTACTCCAAATTTAGCAAGTGTGACTTTTTCCAGAAGAAAATACATTACTTGGGCCATGTCCTATCTGAAGAAGGGGTAGCAGTAGACCCTAATAAGATCAGGTCTATCATGGAATGGCCTACCCTAAAGGATTTTTTGGATATCAGATCCTTTATGGGCTTGGCAGGATACTATAGGAGATTTATAAAAGGATTCTCCAAGATTGGGTGTCCAATCACTACCCTCCAAAAGAAGGGGACAAAATTCACGTGGACACAAAAATGTGAAGAAAGATTTCAAACTCTGAAACATCTACTGACCCATGCACCTGTGTTGAAGATCGTTGATTCTGAAGATGACTTCCTCGTGTTCACAGATGCTTGTAAGGAAGGGCTCGTCTCGGAGGATTCCTTATGCAAGGAGGAAGTGTGGTCTACTATGAATCCTGAAAATTGAATGAGCATGAAGTTAACTATGTGACTCATGATCTAGAGTTGGCCGCCATAGTGCACACCTTGAAAATGTGGAGGCATTACCTCGTCGAAAGAAAATTTTTACTTATGACAAACCACTGTGGATTGTGATATCTATTTGACCAACCAAATCTCAATGCCAGACAAGTTAGGTGGATGGCCCTCCTCAGCGAGTTTGATTTTGAAATCAAACATATTAGGGGAAAGGAAAATAGGGTGGTCGATGCCCTTAGCCAAAGCATGAAAAAAATTCACCTGGCAGTGGTAAGCACCTGTGAGATGGATGTCAAGGGAAGAGTCAGAAATGCACAAGATACATACACATTCTTCCATACCATGACCTCGTACCTATAACAACAATCCACATGGATAAAGTATGGAGGCTACCAGATGATGGAAGGAAGTTTTCTCACTTACAGAAACAGATTGTATATTCCAGATTGTGATGACTTGAAGAGGTTCATAATGGATGAACTTCACAAAAGACCCTATACTGGTCATCCAGGATACCAGAAGATGATCACAGCCACCAGGAAACAATTCTATTGTCCTGGATTGAAGAAAGACATAGTCGAGTACTTATCCAAATGCATAGAATTCTATCACATTAAAGCAGAACATTGACACCTAGTAGGATTATTAAAACCTCTACCAATCCCGGAATGGAAATGGGAAACCATCTCCATGGATTTCATCACTGGATTACCAACCTTGACTAAACATAATGACGCCATCATGGTAGTGGTGGATAAATTGAGCAAGTCCGCTCATTTTATCCCCATCAAGTCGACTTGTAAGGAAATAGACATCACCAACGTATTCATGAAGGAGATATTTAGACTGCATGGCATGCCGAAAGAGATTGTGTCTGACAGAGACATGCAATTTACTTCCAACTTTTGGAAATCACTGATGGCTAGTTTGGAGACCAAGTTACTATTTAGCACATCCTATCACCCTCAAACAAATGGATAGATGTAAAGGGTGGACCAAACATTAGAAGACATGCTCAGGATGCACGTAATGCATCAACCCAAAAAGTGGGAATATTTCCTACCACTGGTGGAATTCACTTACGACAACAGCTACCAAGAATCCCTAAAGACGAGCCCTTTCAAAGTCCTGTATGGTAGGCCATGAAATACTCTAGTCATTTGGAGTAATCCCGTAAATAGAGTTACTATTGGACCCGACATGTTGAAATAAATGGAACAACAAGTGATTCAGATAAAACAAAATCTAAAGGTCTCTCAAAACCGACAAAAAAGTTGCGCCGACCAAAAGAGAACTCCAAGAGAGTTCAATGTGGGAGACCATGTATACCTCAGAGTTAGGCCCAGGAAGAGTTCCCTAAATATGGGAGAATGTTCCAAGTTGGCACCTCGATATTGTGGACCCTTTGAGTGGGACCTGTAGCCTATAGGCTAGCACTTCCTCCCACAGTAAAAGCACATAATGTTTTCCATGTTTCATTATTGAAGAAATATGTACATGATTCTAATCATATAATTCAATGGTATGTGATATAGGTGGAACCAAAGGGATAATTCCAACCAGAACCTCAATTCATATTGGACAGAAAGGAAACCCCGCTTAGGAACTGAACCATTTCACAGGTCAAGGTGCAGTGGAAACATTTTGGCCCAGATGAGGCTACATGGGAAATGGAAGATGCCATGAAATAGGCATATCCAATTTTGTTTACTTATGTACTTACATGTTCTATTGATAGATAGAACATCAACGATGGTGCTCCTTTAAGGGGGAGGAAATTGTAACACCCCTGTTTCCCCTAGTCTGTAAAAATAACTATATTGGCCAAGAACTATGGAAAAATAAAAAATGTGAATGTGTGATTTGATGGACCATGTATAATGGGTCGATGAATGTAAATAATGTGTGAATATATGTTGCATGACTACTGAGAGGGGGATGTTCTGAAAAATAGACCACGATGGCTAATGAAAGGTGGTGGAAGGCACCTAGAATGGTGGCGTTAACTTCCACCGAACCAATATCATATTGTTCTTTACTGGCTCAAAGACCAAAGTTGCTCTCTGGCCCTGGAATGAATTACTCCCCAGGATGGGAGCTAGGGAGGCTCCTCATGAGTTAATGAGGGGATGGGGGTGAACCACCCATCCATAGAAGCCCTCAAACCTGACCACAATGGAGGAATTTGCGCCACAGACGACCTTGCAGGACAAAGCAAGAAAGGGAGTGTGGGGAGAGGGGGCACAGAACAGAAATCGCAGAAGGAGAGCCAGATGAACTCTGGAAAACATAGCAAGTCTTGAGTAGAGGAGAAGGAGAGTAACCTGTTAGCTCCCAAAATGAATTAGTCACTATGGTTTCATTTTGTGGTTGATAGCATGGTTATTTGTAGTTTTCTCCTTTTTGTTTTAATTTCTTCTAGTGTCAAAACTTAGGTTTTAAATTCATATATTAGAAATAAGTTGATCCATAAAGGTATTTTCTATAAAATTTCATGAAAATACTTTCAACAACTAATGCATGTTGCAAGGTTGATGACTAGCTGGTGAAAATGATGATTTTCAACAGTTAAGGAGTACTTTCCCACAAACCGTTAGCTGGTGAAAGCGCGGAACAAGTGTGTTTCCTCCACATTTTAAGAAACCAAAAGATCACATTCTCAACACATGTCACATAATCATTATAAGGTGCTGGTGAAAGCGAATAATGATGAGGATTCTGTTTTGCACGTCTAAATCAGATATCAAAGCGGATCGTGTTCGTGAATGCATGCTTCATGAGATAATGGCGTTGGAGATGACGAATTCAAATTCATCATCACAGGTGAAGGAGCGGTACTACTCATCTGGAAACATCAAATCGACACTTTATATTCCCAAAACACATTATCCACAGGCATATGTTATGGTTTCATATTTGAAAGACAATGTCGAGAGTTTTCACTAGCGCCAAACCTTGGCTTAAACAACAAATTACAGTGACTTTGTTTGCAAAATTGTCTGGAGTTTGAGTTACAGATGTCTAGGAAACAAAGTTTTTCATTGTTAAGGACAGTATGTCTTTTTTACAAGCACATCCAGAGGTGCAAAAACGCTTCTCAGATGTAGGTTGCATGGGTTATGTTGAAAAGTTACAGAATGGTTGCCACCAAACAACAATTGAAGCATTTTCTAAATCGTATGATGGAAACAAAGCCTGTGTAGGTTCTTTAGAAATCATAGTTTATGAATCCACCATTTCTACAACAACCATCTTACCTAGATCAGGCCAGAGCTGGTTCAAGACAACAACAACCAAGAATCTCAATTTCAGAGCATATCTTAAGGAAGAATTCAAAAATGTCACATGGAAGAAAAGCATGCCAGTTTCTCATTTGGAGGATGAATGGCAGGACCTGTTCAAAGGCATTCATCTCTATATAACCTCATAAGGCAAGTATCACAAGCTGATGCTATACCATTTCAAGCTCTTAGATCATTTCACAGGGAAAACTCTCCTAAATTTACCTTTCTTTTTTCAGAAAAGCCTAACTAAAGTATGTAAAAAGATTAGGGTTGAAACTCTAAGTATGGAAAACACTCTTTGTCATTTCGGCTTGATCAAATTGATAATTCTAGAGGAACTAAGCCAAAGAGGAAGGACTTGGCAACATTTTCTTTTTTGGGAAGGCTTTGAAACCCAAACTCAGCCCATGAATGAGCAAAAGAGAGCTGGAAAAAGGCAATTAACTCCTCAGAGCAGCTCGAGGAAGAAGAGAACTCTTCTAGGACCACCAGAAGATAGGATTTATAGCATAAAGTCTCACAAGTCAAAGAAAAAATTAGATTTTGAAACCACTTCAGAACAACCTACAGAAAAGAAGACAAATATTCTAAATCTACCATACATAGACTCAGAAATAGAGCCAGAGCAAGAAGATGAAAGTCTAGCCATTAAAAGCCCTGAACACTCCATGGAATTTGCACAGGATTGTGAGACTTTTACTCCCACTGACGAAGGTGAAACATCAAAGAGAAAAAATTCAAAGAAATCACAAAAAATTAGGAAACTAAAAGAAGTGACTACTCAACAGGAGGTTTTAGAAAAAGTAATCAAGGCAAGATACAAAACTCTTTCTGATAATTTCGCAGAGACAAATGCAACATTTGATAAGTTGGCTCGTGAAAGTGTCAAAGACAAAAAGAGAAAGAAGAAAATCACCAAAGATCATAACAGTTTATGGTGGTTAGCAAAACGCCTTAAGAGGAAGATTGGAAAATTGAAGCAGAAGTAGAATTCGCACCGAGATCTACAAGTGCTAGCCCAGGTTGCTATGAATATGCAAGGATATAAAGAAGAGACACACTAAGTTTTTGATAAAACAATAGTTTTGGAGGTGAAAGTTTCTTTTTGGATGAAACAGAGCTTTCACCAGTGCAAAGGGAAAATTTACAACCAGTTAGCTAGTGAAAGGCAGAGCTTTCACCAGCTAACCAATGAATCATAAGGCGAATTAGCCGGTGAAAGCACAAAAAGAATTTTTGAAAGCTAAAGATGGAGTAGGGTTATTTTCAAAGTATTTAAAGAAGTTTAAGAGAATCAAAGGATTAACCACTTAGTCAGAAAATACTCAACATCAGAAATTCGTGGAGATTTTGAAAACCAAATGCTAAATAGGTCTCCTAAAGTTTCGACTATGAGTAATTGAAGAAATCCAGCTACAGAAGACAAGTTCCTTTACCTTTTCCATGACATAACAGATTCCAGAAGCTGATAAAGTACATATGACAAATTTTGATATAGAAAACAATTTGAGTTCTAGCAACTAGTCTTTGTTATTGATTGTCTTAGTTAGTTTTATTTTCTATTTTTAGATACAGATCCAAGTTTTCAGAATCTTAAAAATTGATTGTAAAAGGCTATAAATGCCTATATTTTCTAAGAGACAAGGGTTCAAACTGGGAATACATTTTGTGCTATTGTATAGACTCTTATTGCATAATAAAATTACAGTCTCCTTTTGTTTTCAATATCATAAATATTCATGCTTCCTTTTATGTACTTTATTTCAATTTATCTTAGCTTATAAAGACTGTCATCTCTTTATTGAGCTCATATACTTGAATTGAAGGATTTCTTTCTATCTTGCATTAATCCCTACAACCAGTTGTATTTGGCAATCAAGATTAGTGTTCTTCATCCTCTCCTTTTAAAATACTTGATATGATTATTGTTTTCTAAAAGCACTGTTTCATTTGAGTGTATGATGAGTTTTCTATTACATTAATCATTGAGTGATCCCATTGTTCCAAGAATACCCACACATTATTTTCTTAAGTTACCAAGCGTCCTTAGCCTACAACCCTAAGGACTTTCTTGGAGTGATAACAAATTGGCGTCATTGCTGGGGAATCGAAATTTAAGTTCTACTTTCCTGGGATATGACACATAACTGATCTTTGATGATAGGCAAAGATTAGATGTTTTATTGGTTGTAACTATCTATTTGGTGACTCCACAAGTTCATCCTGGCTCCTAAGAGGATCAATACTAAGGTGAATCCTCAAGAATCACCTATCACATCAGTGCCCAATCCATAACTAATTCTTAGGAGAGGAAAGACAATTCAGGGTCAAGCCTCAAAATCAGATACAGAAGGCAATCCTCTTTTTAGTTTTGGAAAATCTACTACAGAAAAATTTGAATTGTTTTCAAAGAGTACTAATGAAAAAACAGTTGTAAATACTGTAGAAGAACAAACTCCTTTTTATCAACAGGAAAATAGCAATGATGATAAATTGACATATTCAAATTTGATTGAAAAAGCATCCAAGACTTTAGAAAGAAATCATAATTCTTCTTCTCTTGAGTCTTTTCATTCACAGCAAAAAGAAGATCATTTAAACATTTATACTAGCCTCCTTGCTATTGAACATCTTCTCCAAGAGATATCTACTAAAGGTGAAGAAAAATTAGTTGGACAGCTTGCAAATTTTTACAGAGCCTCATATCAGACCTCTTTCCCATTAGAAGATTCACCTCCTTCACATTCCCCCAGTGTTGAAGAATCGAAAAAGAAACTATCACCTTTCTCACCCTTGATCATTATGGCTGCACCACCTCCTTTGACTAAGATGCAACAAATCCTAGCTACTAGGTATGCACCACTTATATTGCCAAACCTAGTATCAACCATGCCGACAGGAGACTATCAAAAGTATATGCCCAAATTCACAGGTGAAGGTGATGTGTCTGTTGAAGAACATATTGAGGCTTTCTACAGTTATGCTGAAAACCTTAATATTGAAGAGGAAGATGTTTGGACACGAGTTTTTGTCCAAAGCTTACATGGCCATGCTAGGAAATGGTTCAAAGAACTCCCTGTTGGTTCCATAGTTGGAATCGATCAATTGGACGATACCTTCTTGAAACATTGTGGTGATAGAAAATATTTTGTATACTATATCACAGAATTTGGAAATATAAGGAAACAAAGTGGTAAGTCAGTCTATGATTTCACTAAAAGGTTTAACCAGATGTATAGTAAAATACTAGTAGAGATAAAACCTTCAGATGCTTCTGCCAAAATCACATATTCCGATGCTTTTGACTCAGATTTTTGTTTATTGTGTAGAGAAAGGAGGTCACCTACACTATCTCTGATGAAATATGCTGCCCTTGAGGTGGAATCAAATATTTTATCCTCTCAAAAGATAAAGGGAAATTCTGATAGGCGAAGGCCCAGGAATGAAGGTTCTTCTTCATCAAGTGCTGACCCAAAGTTAGATAAAATAGCTAAGATGCTAGAGTCTCTAACCTCTAAGATATCTAAGATCAATATTGAAAATAAGAAACCTATGAAGGGAAGAGGCACTTATGATTATGCAGGTAGGAACCCAAATCAAAATCCTAACAACTTCAAAAGAAATAATCAGCCAACACAGATTTTGCAAAGAGAAAAGAATCCTACTGAAGATCAGAGAATAAAGGCCCCTTTTTCAGAATGTTGTGATGGATGAAGATGAAGGTGATTATCAAGAAGATGGAGAAGATAATATTCATTATGTTGGAAAAGAAATAGGGAAATCTCATCTAACACAACATGACTACGAAGAGGCATTGATGACTGAACAGACAGAGGATAATTCTGCTGATGATGGCATTTTTACGATGGAAGATAAGAATAGATATAATCTATGATCTAAGTTTGATACTGCCCAATAGAACACACCAACCTCTCCTGAAAAGAGCAGAGCCCCTATTAAGCAAAAATATCAAACATTGGAGAATCAACAAACAGATCCCTCAAAAGCAAAAGCATCAATTCCCCCAAAGAAGACTGTTGCCCCTGTCAAGCAACAAATTCTGGAAAGTCAAGCTCTTATTGAAGAACAAATCATTCAGAAATCCCCTTTAAATGAGGTAAAAGTCTCTGATAAAGTCTCTAATAAAGTCCCATATTATTTCAATTTTGAGGCTGAATATAGAAAATTAAAATTCCCATTCCTCTGGTTGAGTTAATGAAAAATGAAATATTCAAAAAGGATATCCTCAAAACTCTGGATCCCAAATCTATATCCCCTTCTACTGATATTCTCAACATATATGATGAAAATCCAACCATTACTCTGGGACAAATGATAGAAGATAGAGATGAAAGTTGTCCTCCCTTTTACATCTCTCTAAATATTCATGAGAAAACATTACATAACTATTTGTTGGACTCCAGTGCTTCTCACAATTTAATGCCAAAGGTAGTCATGGATGATCTTGGGCTAGAGATCACCAAGTCTTACCATGATCTTTTCTCTTTTGACTCTTGAAAATTCAAATGCCTCGGAATGATCAAGGACTTGGCTGTAACTTTAACTCAAGCGTCCATGAAGACTATGGTTATGGATATAGTAGTGGCAGACATACCACCTAAATTTGGATGTTTGTTATCAAGATCGTGGACGAAGAGGCTAGGTGGCACTCTTCAAATGGATCTCTCTTATGCTACTATCCTTGTTTTTGGAGGGGTAAACAAAAGGTTATATAGGGAATCACAGTTGGCATATGTAATCAGTGACGAACAAAATCCATCTAATCATCCTATCTATTCTGTCGACACAGGTATGGGATCTTGTATTTTACAAATTGATGATTCATTACCAGATGCATTGCTACTAAGAAAGCCCAAAGTTTAGTCCACAGAAGTAGTAGAGGATGATCTTTGGAGCATGTTATTTGATGGTGCCTGTACCAAAGAATCGGCAGGAGCAGGGGTAGTATTGATTTCCCCTTCTAAGAAAACTTCTCATTTGTCCTTTAAACATGATTTTAAAGTGACTAACAATATTGCAGAGTATGAGACACTACTTCTGGGGTTAAATGCAACCAAAGAGATGGAGATTAAAAGATTGCATGTATTCAGAGATGAAAATTTAATCATTCAGCAGGTGAATAAGTCCTTTCAAGAAAAACATGTCAGGCTAAAAGCATGTAGAGACAAAGTTTTGAGGGTGATTCATACTTTTGCAGATTTTAAAATTTCATATGTACCTAGAGAAATAAATGAATTGGATGATTCATTAGATGTGTCGGCCTTTGCTTTCATACCTCCTTTTCCTCATAAATTGAATTACGAAATTCAAATTAAATATAGGCCATCCCTCCCTGATAATGTAAAATTTTGGAAGGTTTTCGAAAACGATGTTGAACTCACTAGATTTATTGCAGTAATAGATGAGTTTGCAGACTTGCAAATTGATCAGGAGAATGAACATGACGATGAAATTGGGAAGCCAAAATTCAGAAGCAAAATCACATCACATGAAATTGTACAATTGTCTACCAACAGAATTCCTAAAGGTTTGGTCCCTTTAGAAAGGATTTTTGATAATAGTGATGTAGTTGTCAAATTGGAAAAAGGGGAAAAAGATTCAGAAGTTTTGCAGTATAATGTAGCCAGTGAACAGGATCCTAAATATGTCAACTTAGCTTCACATTTGACTGAAAAACAAAAGGTTGATTATGGAGAATTGCTAAAGGATTTTCCTGACATCTTTGCTTGGCAATATGATGACTTGAAGACTTTCGACACAGAGGTAATTCAACATAAGATTCCCTTAAACAAAGATACCAAACCATTTAGGCATAAACTTAGATCTTTTAATCCTTTATTGCTGCCCACAATGGAAAGGGAAATCAAAAAACTATTGGATGCCCGCATCATCATACCTCTCAAATATTCATAATGGATTGCAAATCTTGTATCGATCAGAAATAAGAATGGAGAGATCAGACTCTGCGTGTACTTTAGAAATTTGAATAAGTGCTCTAGGAAGGACAACTACCTCTGCCCAAAATGGAACATATTTTGCAGAAGGTGTCAGGATCAAAAGTGATGTCTTTTATTGATGGGTTTTCTGGATACAACCAGATTGTTGTCCATCCAGATGATAAAGAAAAGACTTCTTTTACTACTCCATGGGGTACGTTTATGTATAAAAAGATGCCTTTTGGATTGATGAATGTAGGAGAGACATTCCAAAGGGTGATGGACATTGCTTTCGTTGGAGAGAAAGATAAATTTGTCTTGATATATCTTGATGATATCACTATTTTTTCGAGCAGCCATGAACTTCATTTGCATCACTTAAAAAAGACATTCCTAAAATGTCAAAGGTATGGCATTTCTCTTAATCCAAAAAAATTAAATTTTGCACTTAAGGAAGGGAAATTACTTGGACATATTGTTTCAGCTGATGGGGTGAAAATCAAACCAAAAAGAGTAGAAGCAATTAAAAATCTGTCTCTTCCTAGATCAAAGAAGGACATTTAGTCTTTCCTTGGGACTATAAACTTTATCAGGAGGTTTATAGCAAACTTTGCAGAACTCACAAAGCATATTACTGCTATGTTAAGAAAGAACTCCGAAGTAAAATGGACTGAAGAAGACAAACACTCATTCAATGCTATCAAGGAAGCCATTACAACAACCCTTATTTTGATCAGTCTCTTTTAATTTGCGCATTGACGCTCAAAGCGCCTCTGTCTATTCTGAGGCCTATGCACCTGTGCAAAAAAAAGTACACATTGTAAGATTTTTGTGATCTATGGAGGGCCCATAGACTTCTTAAAATTGATTCCATGCATGTTTTAATTTGCACTACACTTACATTCCCTCTCCATATAAAGGGATTAGTCAAAACACATAGGCACTTAGAGGTCAAAATCATAACTTTGCCTTTTTTTTTTGTCATTTTTCCACATGGATGGCTCACTTTTGTTGGAAACACCTACCACACTTAGAGGGGGGGTGAATGAGTGTGGGGCCCTTTTTCCCAAAACTTCCCTCTTGCACAAAAACTCATCAATTAACACTCAACATTTATTCATTACCCATTGTTGTCATTTATAACCAGTTAGATGTAGGAACATATCATCAAAATATATCAACAATATATCATCCACAAGTCATCACAACAATGAACACAAAGGACACAAGATGTGTGTACAATCTTCTTTTTATTACGGACTACAATCCTTGGGGTTTATCAACAACAACTGAATAGAGTACAACTCTACAGGAGCACTAGCTCTATATGAAAGACTTAGCTTACATTATCACCACCAACTGAGATGAGGCAACAATCCTCAAAAGATAGCAATCTGCCAAAAAGTATGTGACCTGTTAGCAGTGCAGCCCACATGTACACACACCCTGGCTCACTACAGCCCGCGTGTGAACACGGCCAGTGTATAATGAAACAAGCGTATGCTTTTAAGCAACTAGGGTTTTTCTTTTCTTCACATGCTCAGATCCTTTGCAACCTGCAATCACTTTCTCTTCTATCTTCCACTGTCCAAATTGACCCACATCTAGTCACAACACATCCAAGCTCTCCAATATCTTGCTCATGCTCCACAACAAATCAATATGAATACTATCTCAATCATGTATAAATAACTAGTATACCATAGCAATCATGTCACTATTGAATCACGAGAGTTTTGCTTACTCCATCAACCAAATCAACCAAACTGAACCACATCATAGAAGCCATACCAAGAATTCCCTAAGCATTCATAACATATCAAACAATAGTATCCATCACGACAATAATGTAACCATACCAGTGTCTCAGTGATAGATTTGAGGCCATAGAATACAGATTTGGAACCTTCCTCATCATCTAAGAGCTTGGCACTAGCTCAAACAAAAATATCCATGATTTTATCCACTCCACACTCCCTCCACATAGTCATCCCACGTGTATACTCACCCTATACACAACCAGACCATGTGTACATGCACCCTATACACAAACAACTTGCGTGGACATCAGAAAATAGGGTTTTCTGTGAATCTGATACTTTTTCCATGAAGATCTCCGACATTTCCGAAACTTTGATGCATCCATGAGATCCTCCTCTCGCTCTCTTTCTCAGAATAGATCTTCATTCATGCTCAAGAGATCCACACCAATAGGATGCTCTCACAAGAATATCTCCATCAATACTCCACAAGATATTCACAAGAAGCTCTCCATTGATCCACTAAAGGATGCTCACGAAGTGTACCTTTTACAAGAGATCCTAGTTTCTTATTCATACTTTCATCTTCTAGGTCACTTAACCCATTTTAGGTTACTTAACTCATTTCTAGGTCACTTAACCTATTTTCATTATTTTAGGGTTAACCACTTTCTATGAATAGAAAGTTCTCCAATACTTTATCATTTCAATATTCCTTCTTGATTTTGTCACTTCATTTTATCATTTAAATAATATTTCTTGATTTTTTCACTTTAATTTATCATTTAAATAATGATTTCTTCTTTTCAATCATTTTGATTTCTTTGACCTTTTGGGGCTTCAAGCCATCATATGGGGTTCCTCCAACTTCGTAGAGCCATAACTCTCAAACCGTGAGGAGTTATGTGGCATTCCACATACCACCGGAAATGGCATGTCAAGGACTATCCATATAGGATAGTTTAACTGACAACTTCATTGATCTCCATCTCATTAATCCACCTGCAAGCATGGTTCCCCCAACTATTCTTCTAGGATAACTCAATCCATAAAGTGTCTTTCTGTGAGGGCTTTCACCATAAGGGGACCACTTGGGAGTTCATCCATTTGTGCACCTTATCAACCATGATAAGACAATAATGATTTATCTTTGCATCAATTCACCATTGCATCATATATATCAACTATGCATCATG
>CBVK0100670884.1:0-15815 GCA_900067695.1 Picea abies | reverse complement strand
ATATTATTGAATATCTGCAATATCTCTGTGCATTTCTTTATTATATCTCCTCTCTCATTTCGTGTCGAAAATAATCCAGATCATTACACCCTCCAGTTTTTCCTCAAAGGCGCAACTGTTTTTCCCCACAAGCACGCACACATGTGCGCCTGTTCATCCCCCAGTCGCGCACTCATGCGCGAATGTTGGCCATACAAAAGCACATGCATGTGCCTCTGTCACACATACAAGAGCGCATCATAGTGCACCTTTTCACTGCACAGCTGTGCACACATGCACAACTATTAGGAATATAGACGCACACATATGTGTTGATGTGCCTTGCATAGGCGCACATGCCATGCATGCCTATTTTTCCCATTAAGGCACCCCTGTGCGCAGATGTCCACATTACAGGCACGCACTTGTGCACGTGAATTTCTCGATCGCCCATGTACTAGGGGGCCCACACCCACAAAACCCCCTGTACGACCCTCCGTACAGGCCCTACCCAAAAAATAGAAACCCTAATTCTATGTAGGAGGATATGACAACTAACCTGAAGCTCGTTGATCCTGAATCGGTTGCCTCAATCTCCCGGAATCTCCAAATCTCCTCTAAAATCACTCGTCCATTCAATAAGACAGTAGGTACAAATGAGGTGGAATTGTGGGCCCTACAACTATATATAGTCCATTTTTCCAAACTTCCAGACTCAATTTTGAGAGCTCCAGGCGCCCTTTTTTTGATCCGTCTTTAGCCACGAGTTCAAGACCTCATTACCTACACAATTCCATTCACCAGGCCATTTTTCATGCCCATCCCCCGGGGGGAATTTTTCTCATCTGACACTCAGGTACACATGCTTACATTCACATATTATTGAATAATTGTTATATGATCTTTCTCTTCAGATATTGTTCATGTCGGGTATTCAGTTTTCATGTGTGCAGGTACTTGATCCTCATACGTCTGCAGTATCCCTTCAGGTATATCATCGACATTGGCATGTAGTCATTCCCTCTGAATCTCACAATGCATCTCCCAGTCACACCCTCCACTCTTTGCCTCTAGGATCCCTATATCCGGCTCTGCAGTACTGTCACCTCCATTGCATTTCGGTACTGTCACCTGGTAGCAGTCCCCCCCCACATGAGTTGTCCCATTCATAGTCCCCTTTGGCACCTTGAAACTCATGCTATTTTCACCCCTTAGATATGGGAGTCCTGATAGTCTTACGCATCATCAAGAACCAACCACATACTCCTTCTCCTCATTATGCTAGCCTACCCAATGGACTCCCAAGTTACTTCATCATGATTCTATTTTAACTGCATCCCCGCAGTATCATTAACCATCCATTTTCATCCACCGTCAGTTTGCCCATCTACAGATTTTCCTCCATACATTTCCCTAAATACAGAAACCCACCTATGGGGCCCTAACCCTCCACTTGTTTTTTAAGAAACTTGCGCCATCATCAGGCCAAGCCATATTACACTAGGGCACCTGTTTTTGTATCCGCACAGTTATCCCAACTTATTTTTTATTCTTTTGATAATTGTACAAACCCTTTTTCTGCATTTTCATAGCTTTCTGCTGTCGCCTTTAGCAACCCTCCTTTTTCCAGCAAAGAAACCCTTGTCTCCCTTGGTTGGGGCATTTTTCACTTCCCGACATCAATGCCACTATCTATAAACATCAAGCATCTTACATCCCATACACCTTTTTGATCTTTGCGTTTGTCCATTGTGTCATGCCTTTGGCACAACTCACCCTCGTCTAGTCGTGCCCCTAGCGCTAGATTCGGTTTTACGGTTGCTACCACATTGCATATCTCCCCAACCAAGGGCAGTCTTGAGTCTCACCGCATCTTGACTTCGTCCATATACCTCATCAGCTCCTGATCTTATCCAATGGATTTCAGAAATCTCTTTGCTTCTTGGAGTCACGTCTCCCTTTCTGTCGACATTAGCATGGTTTCCAGAAGGGTGACAATATCTAGACTCGCATTACCTTTACAATGAGTAGTCTCGAACAGCAGGGGGAAAACCACCATTGTTCTCTGTTGTCGTTGACCCCCAAAACATTCGACTTCAACACTATCTCATGTTATGGTGGGTCTTACTTTGCGACTGTTGTAGTTGTTTTATCTTAACTGAAGACCTCTAAAAATTTGATAGACTATTAATGTCTGCACATTATTGACACTTCTCACAGGTGTCCTTGTCCTTTTTCATAGTTTTGTTCACCATCAGAATTTTCCTCTATTATTATCAAACCGCTTCAGAGGGTGCTGCAGTGAAGTACGTCCACAACACATCTTCAGTTACTGTATTACATATTTTTGAGTTAGATGACATGAGCATGGGGCATGCCCGCCTCGTTTGTACATAGTTTTATTTTTTCTCCCACACCTTGGGAAAGGCTTGGGTCCTATAGGTTCCCCTCTCCTTCCAATGGATCTCTCTTGACACTCCCCACAACAATCTTTCTTACATAGGTACTCTCAGTAGAAGAAACATTGATGTATTTCAGCTATACGTATGCTCCTAACCTCACACATCAAGGGGCATATGTTATCACCTGAATTTCTTCCGAAAATGGTCACAGGAATCCAACATCTTCAAAACACTCATTAGTTCACTCATTAGCCAAAAATGCATCTCTAAAAGGTCCAAAACTATACAACCAACAATAAAATCAACATGCGCTAAAAATACACAAGTCGCGCACACATGTGTGATAGTCAGATAACGTTGGAAAAGTGCACATGCGTCTGATGTGCAACTGTGAATGCAAAAAACCACGCACACCTCAAAATGGTGCATTTATGATATTGGTCGGCCTTCCATCCACTTCTGGTTCAGCTTCCAAGTCAATTTGACATCCAAATCTTGGCTGAATCCGACTAGGGGGCTGGTCAAAGACCTAAAGGGCCCCTTATTCACACTAAGAACTGGTCACATAATACCTCAAAGCTATGCTATAAAAGGAAGCCATGGGTGCACTATATTTTCAAGGAATTCATTTGCATTGTTATGTTGCTGATATTGTCTTGGAGGATCCTCTTTCCTCATCAAGAGCATGCTAGCATCATTTTAGTTAGCCATTCATATCACCTCTAGATTGAATGTGCTTTGGATTCTCTTCACCATTTCATTTTAGTTCCTTATCTGTAAGAAGAGATCAATATTTGGCGGTCCAAGAGCCCTCCCTTGGAGGAAGACGAGACCCAAAGTCTCCCTTTCTCTTTGGTGTTTTCTTCCCACTAATACAATCATTTCCATTGGTGGCATGAGTCTTGTTTATTTCTTGTTCTAATGTCCTTATGCACTCTAGTTTAATTGCTTTTATCATTCTTAATTTAATTCTTTGCTTATCTTTTATTCTTTACACTTCTAACTCTTTCCTCTACTGTTGTCTTTCCTAGCTGACCCAACTGGGCTTGTAAGCACCCTTATTTTTCTCATTTAGGTGACAAAAGAGGTGCAACAATGACGAGAGTCGTCAATGTGAATCACTTTCCACAAATCAATGGATGACTTCATTTTAAAATGTAAATAATTATGCATTTAAGAATATTTAAACATTGAGGTGATTTTACATATATCACACCAATGTGTTTAACTAACATAGGTATAACAAAGTTAAAATCTTTACTAAAAACACTATGTGTTAGTTTTGAGTAAAAACTTTCACTAAAAGTAAAGCAAAGAGAAGTGTTTTTGCTAAAACCTTCACAAAACTTTGTACTCGTGTAGTGTGAGATTTTGTAGGTCCCAAAAACTTTCAAAATGGGGAGGTGCAATCCAAGATGGATCAAAAATCTAATCTAGTTCTAAATGGATAAAAAATCTAATCTAGTTCTAAATGGATAAGAACATGAAATTGACTAAGTGTGGATGCATTAGAATGAGAATTAAGTTAGGGGGTTCAAATGTCAAAAGTCCATGCAATACGCAATATGTCTTAAATGATCAATATGTCTTAAATGATCAAAGGTATATTTATCTTTAAATAATTAGTTTTAGTTTTTCTTTGTAGAGTAAATTAAAATCATTTAATGTAAAGTTAGCTAGTGATTAAAATACTTAATTAATATTATTTTTAATAACTTTATTAAACAAGTTATAATTTAATTTAATCTAAAATGATTAAATAGGAGAAGATTAAATAGGAGAAGCACTTAATGAGTTCATACCTTATATCATATTTAACTATGTCTCCTAACAACTCTAACATACAAAAGAGAAGAATAAGACTTTTGGAGATAGATCATATAAATGTTTGGATCACGTATTTTGTTTTGGATTTCTTCCTCAACCAAAATTTTCTCAAAGGTAAACAAAGAAGATTAAAATACACAAAGAAAATTAAGATTATTAAACAAAAAATTAAAACACATAAAGAAAAAGAAAATTAAGATTATTAATTATTTATTTATTGTTGAGTGAAATAATTTTCCGTACACGTAATATTCAAGTATAGTAAATGAGCGTTAATTTTAACACAAACACTCTCGAAATGACAATGACATTATCATCTTTCATTAAGATTTATTTTGTTTCGAAAGAATTTCATTGGTTTACACATCACCATTGTCCTCGATATGAATTGATATATAGTTCGACCATTAAATGTTAAACAGGCCAATAGTTTCTATGTATTTATTTTGTCAATTTTTGTAATTGAAAGAAAAACATAGGCCAATAGTTTCTATGTATTTATTTTGTGAATTTTTGTAATTGAAAGAAAAACATATTACAATTGTGATAGATATCTAAGTTTTTGAATTATTGTGATAGATATCTAAGTTTTTGAATTATTGTTAAAGTTATTTGTGATAGATATCTAAGTTTTTGAATTATTGTTAAAGTTATTTGTGTTGATATTTTTTATAAATAATAATAATAATTTAATTTAAGATCATTTTAAGTTAGATACTAAATTAGTATATAAAATCTTTTTGTTTATAGGATAAGGGATCCTTTTAAAATCTACATAAATATATATATCTTATCCTATTTTAATATTTAAAATTTGACAGATGATATGGTTTTGATAAAAAAACCATACTTATTTAACCTATAGTTTTTCCTACTAAACTCTAAATTCCAAGACAACCTATTAATAATAATATTGGAATTTCATTTTGCTAGACTCTATACTCCAAGACAGCCTATTAATAAAAATATTTAATTCTTAATGAATAACATTGACACTACTTTTTCAGTTGAAAAAAATTTAATAATAATGAATGTAACATCTTAAATGTTAAGTGGGTGTGTACACAAATCATTTTTTCATCACTGCCATGCCATAAATAGGCCCTTTAAAACTTCACATAATGTGTTAGATGTGATGCTCGGGCCCTCGCTATCATTTTTTTCCCACTTTACACAACATGACTCATCACCATTGTTCCTCTTTCGTCCCTTTCCTAATAATCACAGTAAAACCAAAGAATTGTAATTAACGCAAGAATCGCAAAAGCAGAACCGGCCTGTTTTGCAATACCCGGCATTGGAAACTCAACCAATTATGCGTTCCACTATCCCCGCAACAAGTATCGTGTCATAGCTGTATTAGAGTGCAGGCTGACGTGGGGATTCGAGTAAGTGAAATGCTCAAGTCGATTTCGCGTGACCTGGCCGGGGCCCTACATTTATTCTACCAATATATCACATAATTAAAGTCATTGTGACGCCGATTTGATTCACTTTCCACAAGTAACCAAACGTATAGGCTCAACTATTGCCATCGGAAAAGGAAGAATATTTTCTTTTAATTGAAGACCCACTTCTTAGACTATTTCATATTACACCATTCACATCTGGAAGAGTGTCGAGGGACACTTTAAGCCCAACCCCACCGTACTTTCTCTTCCATTCTTGTATGGTGTAATAGTCACTTTTGAAAACATTAACCAAACAGTTATAAATTTAGAACTTGTATGGTGTAACAGTTACTTTTGAAAACATTAACCAAACAATTATCAATTTAGACTCTGAGAGAAAGAAGCTTCAGCTGGTAGAGGAAGTTGGTAGAGGAAGAAGAGTGGAGGCAGAAAAGTAGAGTGATCTGGATCAAAAGTGGTTATAAGAACACTAAGTTCTTTCACCATTTCACAAGCTATAGGAGAAACAAAAAATTCATTTGGGAAATTAATGATGGTACAAGGGTTTTATATACGGGACAAGAAGCTATTAAGGTTGAAGCAGTTAAGTTTTTTAAATCATTCTTTAATCATACATGACATAATACAATTACTAATCAGATCAATACAGTCAGATTGTTTCCCAGCATTGTGTGGGAGGAGGACATAAGGCACTTGGAAAAAGTTGTGACAAAGGATGAAATATTGGAAATTCTAATGGGCTTTGCAAAGGACAAAAGTCATGGACCAGACGGTTGGACTATGGAGTTTTCTTACACTACTTTGAGTTGATTGGTCGGGCTTTATCAGATATGGTGGAAGAATCTAGAATTAGAGGGGAAGTAATCAACTCCATTAATTCAACCTTCCTCACACTAATTCCCAAAGAAAATAATCCCACTGAGTTCAGTGATTTTAGGCCGATAGCCTTATGCTATTTATGTTATAAGATAATAGCCAAAGTGATGGCTAAGAGAATTAGACCAATTCTCTCCAGATCATTATCAGAAGAACAACTGGGTTTTCTTAAAGGAAGGCAAATACTTGATGCAATTGTATCTGCACAAGAATGTTTACATAGCATAAAAAACAAAAAACAACAAGCTATTATCCTGAAGCTCGACTTAAAAAAGGCGTACGATTGTACAAATTGGGACTATCTAAGGTTAATTATGCTTCAGAGTGGTTTTGGTATTCCAACTACAAATTGAATTATGGCATGTGTCACTTCTACAAATTATGCCATCCTAATTGATGGAGAGCCCACAAACTTTTTTAAAAGCTTTAGAGGTCTCAGACAAGGTTGCCTGATGTCGCCTCTTCTTTTTGTCTTGGCTATGGAAGGTCTTAACCTGGCTCTCAAAAAATCAAAAACTGAAGGTACTATCTCTGGAATCAAGGTTTCTACACTAATCAAAGTTCTTCATCTTTTATTCGTAGATGATATATTGATAATGACCAGAGCATCTCTTTTGGAATGGGAGGTTATTTAGGATATTCTTCAAAATTTCTGCAGCGCTTCGGGTATGGTTATCAATCCACAAAAGTTGTTCATATTTCATTCGAGGGTCCAGATGGAAACTCTTATGGATTTAAAGGAATTTCTCCTCTTCCCTTTGAAATATTTGGCCTTAGGTTTCAAATATCTGGGATATTTGTTAAAATCTAACAGTTATAAAGTTGACAATTGGCAATGGTTATTAGATAATTATGAGGCTCAGATTACTCACTGGAGTAATAAGTGGCTATCTCTCGAGGGAAGATATGTATTGATAAAGGCGGTCTTGGAGAGCCAACTAGTTTACTGGATGGCCTTAGCTCACATCCCGATAGTTGTTCTTCAAAGAATCTGTAAATTATGTTTCGATTTTCTCTAGTCTGGAAACAGTGATAGTCCTAGGTATCACTTAAGTAACTGGATGTCAATTGCTAGACCAAAAAAACATGGAGGATGGGGCCTACGAAATATTATCATATTCTATAGAGCATTGAAAAAAATACTATGTGGAGAGCTCTCATGAGACGTGGAATCTGGCAAAATATTCTCAAGGATAAGTACTTTCCTCATACCTCAGTTTTGACTTGGCTCAGATCGATGGATGTGAAACATACTTTTGGCTCTTAGACATGGAAAAACCTTCATAATACATTGCCAATCATTATTCATTGGATGGCATGGAAGACGGGGTCTGGTGTCTCAATACAAGTTGCAAAGAATGTGATTATAGGTTTGGGACAGGAAGCCATCTTGTCAAGGGAATTGATAACCAGTCTCAATCAAAAGCACATTTTTCTTTTATATCAAGCGAGTCGTCCATGGACTGGGAATGCGACAGCTACTAGTTGGATTAGCAGTGCCAATTTAGGACTGGACGAGCCACTAACTGAAGAATGGGAGTGCTATACACAGTTGTTGAGAGATTATGGCATAGCGTTAGTTGAAAAACATGATGAATTGATCTGGATGGGTGGAGATAAGTCAGGCCATATCTCAGTCAAAAATGTTTATGAAACATTATCAAACTCACTGTGGAATTATAAACTTGGGGGTTGGAGAAGAGATTTATGGAAGTGGGACTGTCCTCTGAAATTAAAGCACTTCATTTGGCTTTTAGTAGAAAACAAAATTCTGACCTGGAAAAATCTTCAAAAGCGCAGATGGAAAGGGCCAGGTATTTGCATGTTATGCAAAACTAATAGAGAATCTTCAAAACATCTTTTTATTAACTGTGCCTTTGCCCTGGCAGTTTGGGTGGAAATCAAAAAGACTTTGAATTTAGCCATTGGTTGGAATGGAAACACTGTAATAGAATCCTTCAAACGCTGGGAAATTCAGAACTCAACTTTGCAATCTCTGTCGGCATACACCTGTTGGTTTATATGGACAGATAGGAATAAGTCTATTTTTGAAGAAAAACTGCCTTTTGTTCAAAGAATAGTATTTCTAACAAGGAGTGCTATGGGTTTATCAAAGAATGATTTTCAAGCTAAAATTCCATGGTTAAGGGTTTATTCCTATCTTGTAAACAAAATACTTGCTTGGTTTGATGGGGCATCTCAGAACTTTGGCAAACTAAGTGGAGCAGGTGGAGTTATTAAGATTGATGACTCTAGAGAGTACCGATGGATTCTAAATTGTGGGTGTGGAACTAATACTAGAGCAGAACTAATGGGGGCTTGGGCAACTATAACTCTTGTTGTTAGATTCTCTGTCACTACTTTATATGTTTATGGGGACTCTAGAACAATCATTGAATGGCTCAATAGGAGAAGAGATCTAAGGGTGGCAAACTTGGATGCATGGAAGGATAGAATAGAAGAGATCTGTCCACAATTCTGTTCTATATCCTTTGAGCACATATTTAGAGAAGTAAATGAACAGGCAGATCAACTATAAAAGAAGGCACTTCTCAGTTGCCGAGGGAGAATTGCATATAATTTATGGGTTGAGGGACATGAGGGACCTTCACAGTTCATATATTTGTAGTCTCATCTTTCTTGGATGTTTTTCTTCCTTGGCACTTTCTCTTTGGTCTCTTTTTGTTGTACCCTCCCCTCTGAAAGAGGGTCTTTTTTGTTTTTTGTAAGTAAAGTCCCATTGGTTACATTTACATAGAATTTTTTGGTAAGCATAGTTAGTTATGATCATTGACTGGATAGAGTGTTTCGATGCCTCGTCAGCAAAGAGCAGTATATGTAAAAAGATTATATTATTATCAATATAATGTGCAATTTTATTTTGGAAAAAAACAGTCGTGTTAATGTAGATTTATAAATAAAATATTATTCATAAAATCTCATGGTCTTTTACATAAAAATCATCTTCTTTTTTTTAATATAGGTGTCTTTTACATAAACATCACTTTTTTTTTAATATAGGTATATAGATTTCTAGCTGCAATTCTAACTATTATCCTCCATTTCATCTTTATTCCATTTTTCTAATGATTAAATGTCTTTTAATGATTAAATATTTCCCAAGAATGTTGGAATTGGACGCCAATTAATTTTTATGTAACATTTAAAAACAAACATTTCCTTTGATTCGACATTCAAAATAGTGTATCATATCAAATTTTTTGTGTGGATGTCAAATGGCCTCAGTATGATAGAAGACTACTAAAATTGACAGTGACTAATTATTAACATTACATTATTTTTCTATTCACAATGATTAAATATTTTCTAGAATTTTAAGAGAAACTAGAGCAATGCAAAAGTCGGGTAATGTGGGTGCGTAAAACTTAGTAAAAATGACTAAGTGTTGAGACTTTCCGGGTTGCAGAATCTAGGCGGGTAGAGTGATGTAGAAAAATCATATGATGGGCAATGTCCAGGTAGAGTAATGCGGGTCGATAAAACTTAGCAAAACACGACTAAGTGTTGAGACTCATTCAAAAGTAAAAAATACACTGATTTTTGAGATCATTGGGTGGGGAAAAACAACTAGGTATGGATTATGGATAGTGGTATAGAGTATGGGTAGTAGTGAAAATGATTAAGTATGGGAGAGTATAGAAAGTAATGTAAAGGAATATGGAGAGTAATGAAAAATGACTATGTATGGAGAGTAGAGAGGAAGGAGAGAAGAGTGGAAAGAAGGAAAAGTGCCTATGTATGGGACAACATAATGTGGGGGAAAATTGACATATATTGGGCATATGACCTCTATTGTAGATTCCATAAAATGTTGGATGAAGTTGAGACATAGGTGTAACATCCTCGGCCACCCAGGTCGGGCCATGTTATTCCAGAAAACGCTTTTATGCTCGGACACCACATTGTAACATCCCCATCATCCAACTGGGCTATGCCACATAAACATTTCGAACTGTAATGCAATTAAAAACATATACACACAGAGACTCTTGCAGAAATTTATATATATAACGTAAATAGACAAATACATTTTGTAAATGCATAGATTCATACTAAAATGATAGTAAACATATACATGCAGCATATGTAAGCAATACCCATAAATATAAAGACAATTATAAACCACACATAGGATAAACCCATAAAAATAAACACGTAAATAATAATGCAGCATGTAATTTATCACACAATTGACACTTATCTTGGTAATAATATCACCAACTGTGTGAATACCTTCCATGAACCTCCCAACCTTAGACCACACTGCTCATCACTCTTAGTAGTGAGTCACCCTGGAGCTGGGACTAAACTCCACCCGGGTAAAGGGATTCCTAACCAGGATGATGTATCATAGACAATGGGAAAGACTCCGTCATAGGTGCCAACTCAAACTAACAGCCTATAGTCCCTCATTCCCCACATGCTTGTCCCACCCTAGGAAGTGTGCCCCTTCTCTGCTCAACAGTCCTTCGACTGCCCCACTTCCTTTTCGGGCTTCAACAATAGGCCAGACAAGAAATCTCAAAGCTCTGTAGCTATAGTTTAGCACCTTTCAAAATCAATTCCTAACAATTCTCTCACCTTGAGAGATTTCTCACGGGCCTGACAACCCGCTTCTTCAATCCATCTCCCAAGCTAACTAGGTACACAAATAGGTATGGGTACGGATACATGTTCATGTACAGTGACAGGAAGGTATGGAGGACAACTGACTAAGTGAGTGAATGTTCTTCGAATCCTCGACTGGATGACTAAATGATGGGACAATGAATTAATTCAAAAATATATGTATGTGTGTTCCCAACTTGACACGTGTCATGTTGGGAGCTACTTTGGCCCACTTGTCCCCATCCTTAGAACTTAGGATAAAATAATTTTCCATACTTTATGATTTAAGGAATATTAATATAATATTCCTTTTTGGCTTAAGCTCCTTAGCTTAGACCTTTTTCTTAAATTTTATCCCCCCACTTTCCCTAACTAGTGGAGTTTAGTCCACCATACTCTTTTATCATGGTCAATCTACGTGCAACGATGTATCTTATATTAATGATAAGACATATACAAAAATAGTCTCATTGGTTTTGAGCATCTAGTCTCTCTGGCCTAATACAAAACATAAGCCTCCTATCTTATAATAACTGTCTCACCAGCCTATAAAACACAACTTATACACAAAGGCTCCCTGGCCTCAAAATCACACGCACTTAAGTTGTTGCGTGTGGTATCTTGGAATGTTCACACTTCATCATTTTAGTGCGCAGTTCATGCGCACACTATGCCATGAAAGGTGCATACAAAAATGATATCAAACAACTCATCAACTTAAGTACATTTTCATTTTACATTTATAATTGGGTTCGGCCTAGGAGTATTACAATAGGGCTATTCAGTGAGAAGATGATCCTCGTTGGTCTTTCACGATGAAGAACTGCAATACTTAAGTTGATTTAAAAAGTGGCCAAGAATGTTGAAATTTGGTCATTATTCTCCATTATAACTATTATTCTCCATTTCATCGTTATTTTGTTTTTTAATGATTAAATATTGGCCAAGAATGTTGAATTTTGACGCCTAGTCATTTTTCTATGACATTTAAAAAAAAACATTTCTTTTGATTCGACATTGAAACATTGCCATTGATTTTACATTCAAGCTAGTGTAGCATATAAAAAAAATGCGTGGATGTCAAATGGCCTCATTCTTATAGAGAACTACTAAAATTGGATAGGTACTAACTATTAATATTATGTTATTTTTCTACTCACAATGACTAAATATTTTCTAAAACCTTCAGTGAAGTTTGAAATAGGGCAATGTGGAGAAAGGGTAATATGGGTTGGTAAAACTTAGTAAAATGACTTAGTAAAAATGACTAAGTGTTGAGACTTGTGGGGTTGAAGACTTGCTGGACTCACTAAAAACCAAGTGTAAAACTCAGTAAAATGACTAAGTCATGAGAATCCACATTTGTATTCAAAAGTCA
Organism: Picea abies; assembly: GCA_900067695.1. Lineage (NCBI taxonomy): Eukaryota > Viridiplantae > Streptophyta > Pinopsida > Pinales > Pinaceae > Picea > Picea abies. Next base: position 3,312 of record CBVK0100670884.1, on the reverse strand, counting down.
AAACTAAACTAAGTATAAGACTTAGTATAGACTAAGTGTAAAACTCAGTAAAATGACAAAGTTACGAGGGTTCAATTTGTGTAATGTGGAAATGGGAAGTACAAATTGAGTACTGCGGGGTTGTAGGACTAGGAGTATTTGTGGGTGAGGGATAGCTTGGTCTCCCTCAATGAAACTTCTGCAACAAAGAAAAATGGCTAAGTGTTGGGATTATTGGGTGGGGAAAAATAACAAAATATGGAGTATGGGTAGTAATATAGAGTATGGATAGTAATGAAAATGACCAAGAATGGGAGAGTATAGATATTAATGTAAAGGAATATGGAGAGCAGTGAAAATGACTAAGTATGGAGAGTAGAGTGGAAAAAAGGAAAACTAGCTAAGTGTAGAGAGTGAAGAGTAAGGAAAATGGCTTGAATGGCTAAGTATGGGCCAACAAAATGTGAGGGAAAATTGGCATATCTTGGGCATATGACCCATATTGTAGATTCTGTAAAATGATGGATGAAGCTGAGACATAGGGATATTCAGTGATAAGATGAATATAAGCTATTTATTCCTTTTAGTATATTTTTCTTTTCTCCTATGTTTGTTTCAAAGAGAAACCATACCCGTTGGCCTTTCATCATGAAGAATTGTAATACTGAAGTTGATTTAAAACTTGTTGGGTCTTCATGATCAACATGTGAGGGTTATTTGACACTTTCCAAATTTGAAAAATTAATCAGTCTCCATTTGAAAAAGACATAGGTTCACATAGTTACCCTAATCACTTAGTTGATGGGTGTGAGGAAAACACATCAAAAACCTGCAACCAAGTTCTTGACAACACCATCATTTCCTTGTAAAAAAACATCAACCAAAACAAGACTGATATCTAGAACATCAATTTTGAAGTTGCTTCCGTCAATTCCAAAGTTAAGAACCTCTCCATCGAGGTGAAAAGTGACTTCACACAACTAAAAAAATGTATGACTCAGTTCCAAGGCCCTACCTCCTCTGACCAACCTTCACACCCAGAAGGTGTTGACTCCTCCTATACCGTGGTCTTTCATTCTAACGCCCTTCATCATGAACTTCGTCTTCCCAAATTTGAACTGAGTAAATTTTATGGCTCAGATCTCATGGACTAGGTCATTCAAATGGAAGGTTATTTCTCCTTGCATGTGGCATTACTAATGATTTGACCAAAATTTGTATTAGTGTTCTTTATTTGGATCTTGAGCCTTGGAAATGGTGGCAATGGCATAAAAATTCATGTCAAGCGTATATGGATTGGACCCATTTTGTTGAAGACCTTTATGAATGCTTTGACATAGATACACATCATTTAGGTCATTTGACCAAGCTGAAATAGTCGAGTACAATGGAAGAATATATAATCTATTTTGATAAATTGGATTTATGAACAAATGACATGTCTGACACCTTCTTCTAGGAATGGTTTACTAGTGGCTTGAAGGATGACATCTGAGCTCATTTCCTAATGGTTGTCCCCCAGATTTGTCTAGAAGGTACTCACCGCACCAAGGAAGCACAACATGTAGTATCTTCCAAAAACATAAAACCATAATGTATTCCTCAATATCAACCCACACATCCCGCCCCTTCTTCCACTCCTCTCAATATCCACAAATTAACTAGGGAAGAAATGGTTGAATGCCAACTTAAAGGTCTTTTCTATAACTATGATGAATTGTTTTTTCTAGGGCATGAGTGTCAGGAGAAAAATATTTTTATGGCTATTTATTAGAATGTTTCTGAAGATGATGTTGATGTTTCCCATCTTGAATATCTTCCCCAAGAAGATGATAAAATAGTTCCCTCTGATCCACCCGAAGTTGAATCGCTTATCTCGTTGAATGCCCTCACTGGCCCCTTGTTTCAGACAATAACTGATTATTTTTTGATGAAGCAATGAATTATTTCCCTCTTAGTGTCTGACCACAATGAATCTCATTCCAGGGATCTACAGATCTAAATATTTTGTGATAAAGGGGTTTCGAAGCATTTTTTTTTTTATGTTTATCACTTGATCTTATATGTAATAATTGAAAGAATTTGTTGTTGTGACAAAATGTGTTTTTCCCAAGTCCAACCATGTCCACCTATAGAAGAAAAGTTGAGAGAGATGACAAGGACCCTATTGGTGAGATATTGTTAAGAAAAGAAGAGGAAGAAGTTGATATTGATACCCCGGGACTTGTGTACAATGATACACATTGAATCATTAAAAATGATACCTCTTTCTAGTGGGGGAATATTTATCAAATGTTCACTAACCAAACTTTCCCCCAATTGTCAAAGACGGACCCAAACCTCTAGGTATACCAGGCCATCTAAAAATCCAGGTTGCACAAAATAACAACTCATGTGACAATATTCCCCTATGTAGAGGCCATATCTTGGATTATAAGTCATGTATGTATAGATGGCAGCAAAATAATAAATGCATAAATAGGACCTGTTTCTTCCTTCTTGCCTCGAGTGATCACTTTATGCCCTAGTTGGTCGAGGGAGAGATGGCATTGGATGATGAATTGGTGAAAATATTCCCTCACAATCTTGGGGATCTTATGAAAGATTGGTGGGTCCCAGGTAAAATTTTTAAGACTAGAGCCTCATATAAATACCCGATAAGCTTACTCAGGAATCCATACTAGTATAGAATGGCCATGTTGTGCAGACTATATGGAGATCCAGACACTTATAAATTCAAGGTGTCCTCGATGCTCCTCATTCCCTATATCACCACCTATGGATCCTCATTTAATTGGGATGACATTCTATATTCAACACTAGCATAGGAAATCTCAACTGCAAAACACATGCCCCCCCATGAAATATCCCATTTTTCATATGGCCTCATATATGATGGTCATGATGTGTGTGATCCACACATATTTGGAAATGAGATGGGAATTGAAGCTAGGTTATCTTCCCATTCATGTATACTATAAAATCCTTTGGGAACATATATATCATTCCAATTACCAACAAATGTTAGAAAAATAGGACCTCGGAGCAATAAAATAAAACAAATGAAGAAACAAAACATAGAAGACACACAATACAAGAGAGACACAGATTTATGTGGTTCACCCAGTGTGGGCTACATCCACCAGAGAAATTGCCAGGTCCTTCCTTTATTATTATCTAGCAAATGAAGGGATACAACCTACAACAAAACCCGTTGTAACTTCGTCTTCTTTCTCTCACAGTCTCCTCTCTCAGAATACAATATTCACCACCATCCATAGTTGCAATACATTTCCCTCATAAAAGAGGGTTACCTTCTAGGGAAAAAAACCC
>CBVK0100670883.1:0-15816 GCA_900067695.1 Picea abies | reverse complement strand
TAATTCATTTATAAATACTGTCCATATGTGATGTTTCAGATATTATATAGAGTGGTCATTCATTCAACCCAAATGATAAGATTTTTCTTTAATTTCGTTGAATGATTAAAAGCATGTTGTTACAGTTAGATTCATCTTATTTGTAATTAATTGCAATATCAAATACCACAAGGATTATTTGCATCTCTTCATTCTGTCGTTAAAATTCAACAGTCAATATATTGTGTTGCATTTATTCCGAACAGTTTCAAGGTTCATTGCATATTTATCTCTTAGACAGACTGGCTGGACTTTCCATAATTATAACGATGTTGGATGCACGTCGATTAACTCATTGATAGGTTATTTCATTTCTTTCTGTTGTTTATTTGTTTATGAAACTCTAATATATGGTCTGGCTTTGACCGTCCACATACTTCTGTTTCATAGTACATTTTTTTTGTTTTAGATAAATAAAGAAAAAACAAAAAATAGTTTATGTGCTTTCTGTATCTGCTTTTGTTAAAGAAACCATCTTTTCATAGATTTTCGTGAGTTTAGATTAAAACTCGCAACTTGTACATCATGCACATAAATTAGATAAACAGATCTGTTGTGTGAATATTATTTGAAATAGTTATATAGATACGTATATACATATATACACTAAGTAGTTATTTGTTAGTTTTCTCTTTTTCTTTTATTCGTTTCTATTAGGAATTTAAGATTGGCCAACGGAGCCATTAAAACCGTCGGAGCAAGTCACACCAAACGGCTTGGTTTATTTAGATAACCCTGGATTAGACTCATTCTTCTAATTGACGGACGGTCATTTTCGCTCATCAACACAGCCAAGAGTGTAAATTATCATACGACATCCAACCCTTCAAGGATGACGTATTATGTGATGTTTCCCCACTGTATGTTTGTGATGTTCTGTTGGGCCAACTATATATGTGGAAGCACCATGTTATTTATGAGTCTCGACCCTATAGTGTCATTGTTACTATGGGGGTCATCTCTACAGAATACCAGAGGCAGTTTTGACTATTGGCACACCTAAACAGTTCTGCAAGGTAGTATCTCATGCTACAAAATTTAGATTCTTCACAATTTGTTCACAAGGTGAACAGAAGAACACCGCAACCATTGTAACCTCAATCCAAGCACCTTTTTTCCAGCAGAAGCATGTCGACAGATTGAAGAAAAATGCAAGGATTCCTTCTACACACAGTCATCTCATGTAGCCAGACTGGTTAAAAATTTCCAACCCTTCCAGCCATAGGTTCATGATAGCCTTCAACAAGCTAAGAAACATAACTTCTCTAGCAAGGAAAGAAGCTCATCAATATGTTGATTCAACAAATGATTTTCCCTCTCCCTCGACGATCCAAAATGATCTTTTAAATGACTTGGTTAGGTATTTTGCATGATTTGATTTACCCTTTTAGAAATTAAAGAGAAGAAGAAGATTTTTTGATGAAATAATGTTGCAGGCATCATAAATAATGTAGAACATAAAATAAGCATTAAGAACAACAAACCATAGCGCCAAAACTTGTTAACAAAGTTTGACAAAGTTCCTACATCTCCAGGCCTTTGTCCTAGTGGGGGAAGATTTCTTATTAATCTTCAATTATTCAAAATTACATTATAATTACATCAATTTTTTATCTGACTGACAAAATAATGTTCTTCTCTGTCTCAGGAACTGAATGCAATAGATGACAATAAAAAAGGTGGAGTAGAACTCCCATAAATGGCCTCCAAAGCTCCGCTACTCTTCAAGCTTCCCTACATAAAAATGGCTTACTCTCTACAAATTTCCATCATTATGTTATTCTGAGTCTCTTCATGGTTGTAAAAAGACCTAGTTTATATAGAATTTGAGTTGGGGGTCACATCCCAACTTCCTCCCAATATCTAGCCTCAATCTCGGCTCTAGATCCTCAAAAATAGGGAAAAATCCCTAACTAATACAAAAATCCAATTAAAATCATATTCTAAAGTGGAAAACCCAATTTTGGCCAAATATAGGTGCACACACCCTATTCAACCAGGTCTTGGTCATATGGGATCCTATGTGGCCATGCCTCCAACAATGTCGCGCCCCCATTCCTCTGCACTCCAGATCATGTGTGTGGCATGTGTCTATGCTAATTGGTAAGTCCCAATCCTTAGCCCCTAGTCCAGCACCTTGGTCGGTCGGATAGCCCGTATCGACCGAGTCTTATCCCCAATATCCCTCCAATATCACAACAAAACAATATAATAATGGATGGTGGTTAAGCCCCGCCTTGTAGCTCGTCCAGTCGTGTCCTTTTTGGCTATTTCATTGGCGTGCCCAAAGGTCATGTGTTCAACTTTGTCAGAGGTGCAATAAAAATTTTACCCAGGCCTTATTGGTTTGATCTGGGGTCCACGTGGCACTCTGTGATTGGGACACATGTCACTACAAGATTGGATCGTACACCTAGTCAACGCACATTCACCTTGTCCAGTCAGGGGCCCAGTTAGCTTGTCAAGTCCGCACCGTACACCACGTGTCTAACTTGAAGCCTACCACCTGTCACCATGTCACTACCAACCTTTCAATCCATACTACCACACATCAACCTATCATTGGGTCATGTCATCATACAGACTACCATGTGTCAATCCATACAGTCCAGTCACCTACCACATCAACACCTGAAAATGTCAAATCTACATGACACATGTCATGCTCTGGTGCTACCACATCATCTTGTTGATGTCATCATGACATCATGCTGAATTCATCCACCGTGTGTCATGTTGATGTACTATTGACATCAATAATCCATATTGTTGACTTTGACTTTGATTTTTTTCTTGTTTGGGAAAAACTTCAGATTGTGATAACTTCACCATATAGAGTCCATTTTCGAAAAAGAATGTACAATCGGAATTGGCATGAAGAGAACTACACAATGGCACTGGTTTCATCCAAATCCAAGAAATTTGAAGTTTTGGCCTTTCTAGATCCATTTGGATCATACCTCCCCACTAAGACTTTTTGGTCCTCCAAAAGGATACTAACCAAACATCAAGTGCATGATAGGCCTCCCCAGTTGTCCTTTGTCTATAAAATATGTCCTGTGCACATGTTTCATCATAATCAATTGCAAAAAAACCACAATAATTGAACACATATTGTTAGCCATTTGCATTTATTCACATATTTCTGAACCCACTACCATTGATGTAGAAAACATTAGAAGTGATAACTATATCATAAACATGACTAAAAATGAACCAACATGTTTGTTCTTCTTTACAGGTCTGCACAAAAAAAACTCATATTGAATCAAAGTATGGTTAGATCTACTTACTACGACCATTTTACTTTATTTCTTAAGATCAATTGCTTCATTTGGTACAATCATAGGTGTATTGCTTGCATAAGTTGCCTTCTTTAATTGTTCCATTGTTAGAAGAAATTATAGGTGTATTGCTTGCATAAGTTGCCTTCTTTAATTGTTCCATTGTTAGAAGAGATCGTTTCCCTTTGATATTATGAGCATGCACAACATATTTTGTCCTTTCTTCAGTTAAGTGATATTGATTACGTTCCCTAAAAAAGATTGCTTTGCAATCATATAAATAAGGGCTACCTAAGACCACTCCACATACTTATAGAAGCACCACATCACGTATTACTTCATCCACAAACTTAGATATAATTACAAACTTTATGACACATTGCATTCTTATGGGAAATTTGTGATTTTTTCTTATCCAATTTATTGAATAGGGTTTATGATGCATCTTAGTTTTTAATCCCAATTTGTTAACCACTTCTTATGAAATTAAGTTATCTTGAGAACCCCTATATAACAAGGTGTTGATCTTGGTATGTTTCATAATGACCCTTATATCAAACAATTTACTTCTAGAATCATAGTCATCACCAATTTTACCTGACAAACCAACTACTGTAATTTTAGTCTCATCACCTGAATTTGACCCCAAGTGTATTGGTTGTGTTGTTGTTGCAATTTTTTTCCTCCCTTTCCTATCTTTGAACCACTTTAGTTATTTCTCTGGGTACAATTGTCAACAATGTTCATCATCGTGCCCTTCTTTGTTGCAATGCCAAGAGAGTTTCTCTTCCTTCATGACTATTGCTGAGTTTTCTTTCTTCACGTTCCCTTTTCCTTTGCCTTCTTTCTTTGAAGATGATTCCCCTGATACACCAACTCCAGTTTTCCCTGCTTCAATATACGTCGCTTGAACAAAAACCTCATCAATATTAGTAGGTCCAAACATAAATACTTTATTATGAATATGTGAAGGAAAATCTCCTATATACTTCATAAGAGTTTCTTGTGTATGTAATGGAATATTTAACATCAAAGCCATCTTACAAAATTCATCTGTGTATTCTTGCACCGATTGTTCGTTTCTTAATTTAAGACTTTTCCATTCAATTAAAGCCTTATCCTTATACCCCAAAGGATAGAACTGTTTTCTAAGTGCAAAAATAAAATCTTGCCATGATGGAAATACATTAGCAATTTTTTGAGTACCATGTTGCAACTTACTCTGCCACGAGATGAGTGTTGTTCTTGCAAGACACCTGCAAGATGAAGTGATGTCAATTTGATCTTGGTTGCCTCATCATTGATTTGTTTCACACTGCAATATACCCCTATCTTGTTGAGGTAAAGATATGAATTATCTTACCCAAGCATTTTCTAATCTTTCCTTCCTAAGACAAGATAGTCGGGAATATCACCCTATGTTTTATAGACTCAAAAATATTTTCCCAATCCACAAGTATTAATTAGAAGGGTTTAAGATGATTTTTTTATGAAAAGAATGTTTCAAAATAACATAAAATTTTATATAATTTTCTAAAAAATATACAGATTACAAAAAGTAAATGTGGATATCAAAAAGCAAAAGTAACCAAGTCACAGATACAGACAAATGATATAGAATAACAATCTGCTTTATTTCATTCCAAGAAATCAAAAGTATCTTTCTCTTTACAAAATCCCTGTGAGGGCATGGACCAAAGTCTAATTTAGATATCCCCGATGAAAACCATACAAAAATACTCTGACAAGAAGTAAAAACTAAACTTTATAATCTAGATCATCTTGCCACAGACTGTTGCCAATTTGACTCTGCACAATAACCTTTATCAGCTATGAAACTTAATCCATAAACAAACAATTATACACAGACTATCAAAGATAAATCAACACCTTTAAAACAAGCATCTGAATGATTTGGTTCAGTTCTGAACCTTGTTGTCTACAATAAACCTTGTTGTCTACAATAGGACCCTATTGTCAAAAAGAGAATTAGGCTTTGAATGAACTCAAGAATGAATGAAAACTGAAACTATCTCATGAAAACGAAAGAGAAAACCTTGGTATTTCTTTCTCCTTCTATATCCTCCTTTTTTTATTCCTTCTCATTTGGCTTTTATGCATTCCAAATAATTTGAAGTAGTTCAACTACTTTCTTTATTTAAGTTAGTTGAACTTAAATAATTTTAGTTTAGGAATAATAATAATAATAATAATAATAGTTAAGGGTCTTTATTTAATAATAATTGAGTAGGTGGGACCCCTTGTGACTCCCTTCTTTTATTCTTTTCAAAAATAAAAACAATTAGATAATCATTTAAACACATGCCTCCTTGTAGCTCCCATAAATAATTCCAAATTTTGAATATTAAATATCATAAATAATTCAAATCATATCCAAAAATATGTAAATAACCACATTATCCAAAAAATAGCTTGATGTCCAAAAACTTTTGTAGACCATTGTCTTCAACAACTCAATCATAAACACATAAATTAAAATCCATACTTTCCACTTTGAGAGGCAATCTTTATTCTATCATGGTTGTCCCCTTTGGACTTCCCGGAAGTAGCCTTTGGTTGATTCAAACCTTGAGGATTTATCTCACTAATAACATGGGAACAATCATCCTTTAGATGCATACGAGAGGACACTGATTTTGAAGAGTCATTTGAAGGAGAGGAGGGGGGAGGCAACGAATTTACCTTTATATTGCACATGGGGGACATCAGTTTTAATCCTTTTACTAGCATGAGAGGATTGAAGAGGTAAATTCACAGGGGAAATTTGAACATTAGGATTTATAGGTGGAGGAGGAGGTAATGAAAAATTGGGCTAGCCACAATGGTCAAATACTTCCATATTGACAATCTCTTAACATCCATTATTCACAGGGACTTATGGTTGCAAGGACACATGATGAGGCACAAGAATACTAGGGATGTTTTGAGGCTAGAAGGGAGGTCTCTCTGGTCTAGGTTGTACTATTTATTTCTTGATCCAGTTGAAGAACCCATATTGAAACAACTGGTTCAAATCATGGGGGTCAACATCAAAATGAATAGAGAATCTAGGCCTTCTAGGCCCTCTATTCTTGTTACCTCTTCCTCTATTATTTCTGCCATGGCTAACCCTGTTGAAGAAACTCATCCCATATGCAACAATTCATCAGTAACTAGCCCTTAACATAGCATACATGACATTCTTCTCACATGAAACAAAGTTTGGCTCATAAATTGACATGAGACCTATGCAAATCAATCCATAATAAATTATTTAATAATTTCTAAGTGAGTAGGGGGTGGATAGGGTTCATGGTGTTATTACTCTGTAAATTTGTTTGGCTGATAAAAAAAACGACGAAGGTAACCTACAAACCAACTTTAGAGCTGGGTATTAGCCTGCTCAGCTCAGAGAGGGCTCTCTCCTATCACTTGGTGTTTCTTTGACAATCAATGGCTAGGTTTTGTTGTTTTGGGGGGTTTTTTATAATTTTTTTGGCAAGGAAGGGGATGGAAAATTAGGGATATGGAGTCAAACTTATGAAAATGAATGGAAGAACTGACTGGTCAGTAGAACTCTCCAGAGGATAAAGGCTAAATGAAGCGATAAGTTTGAGTTATAATTTGTAAATTTGTAGAGTGTAGAAAGAAAATAAAACATATCATTGCATCAGAGCATTAAATAAATGAATTTTGAATTAGTTAGGAAGAACTTAACACAGTTTAAATTGCTTTAGCCAAGAGCATCACAAGATGAATTATGGGCCTTTGACTATCCAATTTAAACAAAAGATAGTGAAAGTCAAATCATAAATACAGGAAATACATACAAAGAGAGGAGACAAAACTTATATCACCACCATTAGAATCGTTTCATGGAAACTTCAAGACTTATACATGTGTATTCAATTCATCTTCAGAAAATAACAATTTAAGTTCCAAACAACTAAAATCATGCCCTTGCACTTTTGCCAACCTCTAATACATTTGGAACTCCTAATATTTATACAATTTTGAGTCCCTTCGGTGTGAAATCGATTATAATGATTTAAAAATGAAACATTTCATTTCTTGAAACTGATTACAATAATTACAAGGGACAGTTTTGGTTCAAGAACCGAGTAAAATGATTAACAAGAAAATGTTTGAGGATCTGACTTTTAACTCCTTTGACCCTTCAATTCCTTTCTTTTCCACTTGTTTTGTTACTGAAGTTATGATAGGATCCATGGTTGTGACCAAAAATACCTAGGAAGGAGTGGAAATGGCATGCAATTAGCGAATTGTTGAGCTATAGCTGAATGAGGGTGGTCGTGCCAAGTTTCAAATGGTCCAGTCTTTCAAAATAATAATAAAATACATAACAAATTCCATTTATACCTTTTCCAAATTTAGGGGGCGTGAGGAAGTGGTTTGGGGCAACCCGCTTTTCACCACAAAATGAATCTGGTGGCGCCACATAGTCCCGACCGAAAACTGTGGTTTAGATTTCGACCCACTTTATGAAATTAAAACTCATGCAACTTCACCCCCCGAAATTTGTCTCGGTCGTTGATCTTGTTGCAATCTGCGATCTAGGTAATCTTGTTATTTTAGTGCCACATTGAAATTTATGTGTCCACCAACTCTAGAATCCTTTTAACCAAGTTTAGAGATGGTGCCAATTTTGGTGTTCAGCAGCTTTGAATACTGAGAAGTAATACCTCCCAGAGGATGATCTCCTGAATCTAACGTGGTGACCTGACATCATTGTGCTGACATGTCATGAAAAGAGGGGTGAAACATGTCACGTGGAAATGGACGAATGACAAAACCAAATGACCAGAAATGAGTGCCATGTGTCACGGATGATGAGTGTGACCAATGTATCAACTGATGGTTGCCATGTGCTTTGACACTTCAGGATTTGGGAGTTTTATATTGTGAACCATGAATTTCTCCCAAAGTAGTGTGGGCCTAGTTGACGTGGTAATCTCTTGTCACTTTGGGACTTCGGGTGATATTTCTTTCTTACTTGCTACAAAGATCAACGGTTCTTGTTGATTTGAGATCAACGGTCCACAATTACTTCGAGAGTTCAAGATTTGGGCCTTTTCAATGCATAGTTCTTACAGTCCTCCAGAATGCCATATCTCCAAAGTGAGATATTTGCCTCCATGTGTCCTCCTATTTTGGACATCCGAGATTCACTTCGAGAGTTCGGGATTCAGGAATTTTCATCTACTTTCTCGTGTAATCCTCTGAAGTGTCATATCGAAATGTTATATCTTCCTACATGTTGCCTCTTGATTTGGAAGGTCGAGATTTACTTCGGAACTTTGGGTAATTCTTTCTCTAGTGCTTCACTCTGCAAACCATCTGGAGTGCTAATTCTCCAAAGTGAGAGATATAGTGTCGTGTGTCCTCATTGATGGACGATCCAGATGAGCTCTGGGATTCGGGACTTCGGGATTCCTTTACTCACGCAGCTTCTTCTTGCTTCCTCTCGGAGTATGAGATCACCTAACACTTGTCCCTTGCTTGAAGATCAACGACTATGAGTGATTGTGGAGACTCAACTCGCTCATTGTTTAATTTCCTTCCTGATCCCCACAATGTGAAGATGCTCATTCATAGCAAGATCGATATGCACCATTGATCTATTGATATAGAAACATCAACAATCCTGAGCAATTCTGGGTTCACAACTTGCATAACTTTAATTTTCTTCTTGATTGTCATAATGCCTCCCCATCATTGATCTCTCTCCAATGAGATCTGATGGTCGCAACTTAATATTTTCTTGATATGATGACTAATATTTCTCTCACTCAGATCTTACGAATGAAAATTTAACCCATTTGTTTTCTTGTATTTCAATCCCGAAATGGACTGCTCTAAATGTTGCATTTTGCTCATAGTTTTCCCTACACATACAACATACTTGAGCATCTTGTCTTTATCAATCATAAGAGGAAAAAATTATAGAAATGAAATAAGAAAAGAGAGAGACTCAACAAAGGTGTATACCTAAGTCTTAAAAATAACTACATATGACCAATGACAACTTTATGTGCTAATAGGACCAAAGAATTTAGATAAGCATTAAGGCTAGATATACGTTTGGGATATTTGCCAATTTTGACTCATGGAGGACATGAATATTTTGTATGATTAGTTGAGTGAAGGATTTATGTGATGGGAACTTGATGGAGCTGGTGAAAACATTTTAAAATCTGAGTGGAAAGGTATCACAAGGACAAGATGTTTTGGAAAAATTAATACAAATTAGCATGTGATAACATTGGCTCCAATAGGGATGCTATCATCCCAGTAAGGTAGCAAAGAACTCGTAGAACCGGTGCCTGATCCATTAGGATGCTCCCAAAACATGTTTGTACCATGCTCTGACCTACCACCAGTATCCACTGAAAACCCAAGCTTGTACACTGGTCTCAACTGAAATCTGAATGCTAAATACACCACTAAAATATGAATGTACACACTGCTAAAAACTGAAACTAAAAACTGCTTGAACAACAAGCTTAATTGCACACTCCTATCTACTCTAAAATGGTTGAAAGGAATACTCAATCAAGTGATGCTAAAGTGCCAATGCAGCCAATCAAGAAATTTTCTTCTTGATTGCCCTCTGCTCACATTTTTCTTAAGCAGGCAGACAAATGTAAAAGATGGAAGTTGAAAACACAAATTGAATCCAAAATCTGAGCTTATGAATGAAACAAATTCTTCCTTTACTAATGACTGCAATAATATGACCAAGTTATCTTGAAAACCATGAAAAATCATTTCTTCTTGATGAACAAAAACAGAAAGACAAGCCTCGTTCATAAGTGTTTGTTGCTCTTTCTCTATTTCTTTAGTTCTGAGAATATTCTCAAATGAAATGGAAACAATAGGTTTGTATACTCTTCCATGCATATAAAAAATAAAAATCATACATCCTTTAACATCTTCAAATATGACATCCATATTATGTGTATCGAGGCTATCCTCTTGTTCATCAAACAATTCTGATTTGGTTTTATTAACCTTCAACAATTTTGCTTGAGGACTGTCATTTTGACTTTCAAATGAATGAAGGGAAATAAGTTTCTTATCATAACCTTCTTGAAAATGTGAAAAGATAAAAGAATAAACTATTTCACAGTCTAGAGTTCCCATGGATGCATTTTCAAAACCATTATTTTCAAAGGAATCAAATAAAAAATTGTCTCTTCATTATCTTTCTATATTTCTGATTGAAAAGTTGCATACATTGTTTTGTTTCTTTCTTGAAACTTTATGGAATTTGTTTGTTCCCTACTTGAAGTCTCCATAGATGTGGTTTTAGAACCCTCATCCATATCTAAGCTACTTAAAATTTGAACAACCATATCATTCCCAGGGGAATGTCAACAACAATAATATCAATTACTTGGTGAACCTTGGGATTGGATGACATTAGTTCAATCTAATTGAATGATCTTTAAATCATAAGGTTTTACCTCGGTGTTAATTTTCTGACACACAGACAAAGGCATTGCGTTTGACAAGGCACCAAAATCAACCGTTAATTATCCTAATTTTCAGATGACTTTTTACCTGGGACATATTTAGCTTTGTTTGGGTCACTTTCTGTTGATTTCTTGCTGACAAGATCATTATTTTTATTATTTTCAGAAATACTTTGGAGCATTTTCTGTACAAAAAGAGGAAATTTAAGTAATTCAAAAACTGATATATTAGCCCTTAGTTTTTTCAGATCTTCAACTAAATCATATTCTAAAACTGGGGCTGCAGCGTTTTTTCTTGTTTCAGTTTGCTTTGGATGTTTTGAAACCACATTTTTACTTGTTTTGGTTGAAGGTTTGATTTGTGTTTTACTTCTAGTGTTATAGGGATGGACAGTTTCAAAGTTTGCTTGAAATATGTTTACCGACAAATTTCCAAAAATGGGAGGATATGAGTCCTCCTCCTCCAGTGTTTCTTCCTCACCCATATCATCATGATTTTCAAGAGGTGTAGAATTAGAGTTATCATGTGCTTCCAATATTGTTTTCAAAGGATACTATAGACCTTCGAAGTTTAGACCTTCTGTGGTCAGGTTTGGCTGGTTTGGAGAAAAAGGTTTTTTGAAAGGTGGTCTAAAACCTCCTTTACTTTTAGATGCCTCCTCAGCAGATCTCTTCAAGTCTACAACCTAATTGGATAATTTCTGGAAATCCTTCTACAGACTCTCTAGGTCTAATGTGTCTTGTTGATTTTTAGTTTGAGGAGGCCTAGAGAGAATTTCTATTTTCTTTTTAGCAGATGAAGTTGTTTCAGCCTCACTACTTAGGTTATCTTTTAAGTTCATAATGTCTTTCTCTATTAGGACTGCCTCCTCAAAGGATTCTAATAATGTGCTCTTTTTGGACCTTTTAACCCATATGGCTATGTTGTTATGCAGGGCCTTAGTATAGTATGCAACAGTCATATTTTCTATTGCCATCGAATCTACAGGGATTTTTTTTTAGCGTTAGGAATCTCTGGTTAAAGTGTTTAAATTTTTCCTTAGGGTTCATTTTCAAACTAGAGAGTTCCATTACCAAAACTTATGGATATTTATCATCCCCGAATTTTTCTAGAAAAAAGGTTTCAAACTTGTCCCAACAGACGATGGTTTGAGGTTGTTGCACAAACTACTAGGTTGAGGCATTCCCCTCAAAAGTGTAAGGTAATAACCTACACACGCCATCTTCGTGTTCGACACTCTGGAGTCTAACATCTAACATAAATTTCTTGATGTGATCCTTAGCTAATTGCTTCGAATCTGGATCAAATTTGGGCATCCATTTCTCCGGATGTTTGGGCAACAGGCATTGGGATCCAGGTACTGCCATGACATCTTGATCGAGCCAAGGTATGGAAATATTATTTTGGTTTTCCATAGGATTTGGTGGAGTTGAAGGTTGATATGGTTCATATGAATAACTTCCTTCATCCGAGGATTCCCCTCCTGAAGATGGTGGAGAGGAATCAGGTGGGGATGGTGGGATACTAGATCCTCCAACACCAAGGATAAGAGCATCAGTAGGATTGGTAATATTACTGCCTAAAGGGTTTTCGGGAAGATCAATGTATTGAGGTTGTTCTTGAAGATTTTTGAAATCAAGGGGTTGATTAAGTTGTCTACTAGGTTTTCTAATATGGGATAAATCACTCTGAGTTCTTATAATCGACTAGCATAAAATTTCTTGAATGTCAATCCCTTGAGGAACTGGTGTCACTTGTTTGATAGGAATGTCAGGGGTAATGTTTGAGGTAGTAGTTGGATCAAGTGTAACATTATTGTCTCAGCGACTACGCGTTACGATAAGAGAACGATTGTTTCAGGGAGTCTTACAACCTCCATGTGCCATCAATGAATTTCAGGCCCTCCTTCTAGTGCCATTTGTTGACATGCGTTTATGACACACCGTCAACTGGAAGGATAGATCTGGACCGGGGTTGTCTATTTAACCCAAGTCGTTTGGTATGATCTAACCTGATGGGTTTTATGGATCCATTAGCCAACTAGGATTCTAAAAGAAAAACAACTAAAGGAAACAAACTACCTAAAGTTATAATTTTAACAATCAATACATTTTTACAAATGTTCATCTAAGAGTCTGAATATACAAATGGTTTTAAATAGTTTATATACAGTTTACAAGGTTTGCATAAAATCTTGTGAAAGTAATTTTTTGTAATAGTGTTTTTAAACCAGATTAAGTAAAAACTTATTCTAATGATATAAATATCAAACTATTAAATAATTGAATGAATATGATTGTAAGGATGTCACGAAAATAGACAAAGCTAATTAACGTCTAAATTATGCAATCATTGTTCATTCATATATAAACAACTTTAAATAAAAGAAAACAATAAATCTACTAACCTCTAACTGATCAACAATAATAAAACAAGTTCATCTCTCTATATTGTGTGGGCTCCTGCTTGTTCTGCATTAAGTGGAAACCTATGAAAAAAACAATCATAATACTTCCTAAATAAATTCAAGGAAATGTTTCGTATTTTGGAGTGAATTTATAACATAAGAAAGATAAATAATTATATATCCAGTGACCTCAAGATAACCAATAGCTAAGAGAGAAATAAATCTCAATCACGAGGAGTGATGTTATCAACCATATAATATCAGAAGTAAACTCAAAACTAACTAAATAGTTGATCAATCACAGGTACAAACTAGACCAAAAGATATTGGACAAGATTTAGATAATCAATGATATAAAATATCATGTGAAGAAAATACTAAAGCTAAATTAACACAAGTAACATTTCATAACATAGAAATTATAGGAGAATACAATGAAACAAACATTGCACAATTTACACAGGTCTAAAGCCAACAACAAACTTCTTTTTCATATCACTTCCAAAATTGTATGTCCATTCTATGGTCCAGAAAAATATTCCCTCAACAACACGCAACAATAGCTATTTAAACATATCTTGGATCTGTTGCCTCCTATCATACAAGATAGAGGAAGATCTCCGAAAATAATTTTGTTTTACAAAAACAGAGTAACAAAAAGATACTCCTGTAGGAGTCCTTAAATAAAAAATAATTACATTAATGACAATTTTTTTCAAAAATGGGAAATTACTGAGCTATTGAACGCTTAACCCATGATTCATTTTCCTTAAACATAGCATCATAATCTGTTGTTTACCTGAAATGCTAAAAACGAAATCAGAGTTTATCTAATAATACAAACAAATAACTTTAAATAGTCTGGCTACAAAATCTTTCGTTTCTGTAGCTAGTCTCAAAATAAAAATAAAATCAAAAGTGAATCTATCTATTGTTTCTCCAACGTAATCAAATAAAATAAAAAAACAACTATTTACCATTTCAGAGATTTGACAAAGAGGCATATGATAAGTCTGAATTTATAATGGTGTTAGAGTTTGTTGAGTTTTTAATGATCACATTACCAGACCACTTGATTCTCTTGCTAGCCCTGTGTGTGTTCAATCGAACACCAGATTTCAACTCGTCATTCTCCCTCTTGAGCACTGAATTTCGTGCTACCATTTGGTTCAGTTGTGCTTGAAAATAGGGGACATCCCAGTAATATCTCTCAATCCAATCAAAACAGTTTTCTTAATGAACCAGTTTTATGGTAGGCAAAGGTTGAGCCTGATCTGCTGAGGGCAATTTAATCCATCCTATGATTTGTTTCAGATTGTGTTGTATACCATAGAAACCCTCTTGTCTCTTTAAGAACGATTGGAGATTAGAAACGAAATCGAACTGTGTTGGATTAGTATCGATATCGTTTAATAGAATCAGGTCATTGATATCCTCTTGATCAATAAAATCATTGATGTCATCCTCAGAAAAATTATCATCGATCTCGATCACAGGGGTCAATTTCTCATTATCATGCTGTCGATTTCTCATTTTCCTAGATACGAGGCGACCATGTCTCTTATTTTTGAAATCAATATCTGGACTACTCTGTTTCTTATTTCTACCCTTTTTCTTGACAACTGGTTCATTCAACTCAAATCGAATTGGCTCAGTATTTGGAATGGTAGGAATCCTATCCTTTAAATCACCCAAAACTTCCTCCAAATATTTTCCGGGCTTAAAATTGTATCTCAGATTCTTTCATGTGGGTGGATTATGGGTAAAAACAGGGGTTTGATCTATGGGTGCAAGGCCTTATTGTAGATTAACATATAGGTTTTTGTAAGTGGGGTTAGATCGACAGGGACTAGTAGGTTCATCAAGATGCATAGGTAAGTCTGTTACAATTCTAGGTAGGGTAAATTTATTTCTAAACACGAAACTTTCCCAAATGTTCCCAACTTTAGAAAGATGTGAAACCATGAGGATTCGGATGAGGCCATGGTGGAACAAGCTTGAATGTGGGTTTAGTTTCTATCTTTGATAGAACTTATCCATTTTCTGCAGTCTCCTCAATAGATAAAACGACATATTCAAACTGAAACCTAGAAAAACCATAAGAAAGCGGACATGATACAAGAAGACCAGGTCGTATCTACCTTCACATGTAATGAATTTCTTAAGAATTAAGAGCAAGACATACCATCGTGGTTTAAAAAGAGAAATTGGAGGTCATGAGTAAACTCTAGGGAACGCCTTCAATTTTTATGTTCTTAAACCATCAATCTCCCTCTTGGGATAGTCCTGTAGCCTATGATATGGAACCTTTGGTCACCTCTAGCTACAAATGCCCAATTGTATCCCTAGTGCCATCGAAATTCTGAGTGAAATCTTGGGCCACTGCAAGGTTGTAAACCTCAAATTATTTGATGAAACCATCCCAGCCAAATGCCACAAGTGTTGGATTACTAAGAGGGGGGTGAATCAGTAATAGAGAAATATAATCCTTTTTAAACATATAATCCAAGTGTTATATCAATGCAGCATTATCATCCAATAATTGCAGAGTAAATAAGAAATGAACAAATGAACAATCATACACATACA